>JAAGKR010013997.1:0-12627 GCA_011419295.1 Clarias macrocephalus
TATTCCAAGCCCTTGCAATAAAAATTAAAAAGAAATTTGATATGTGGCTTATGAGAGATTTATCACTCAAAGTTAAGGTTCTGTTATCCAAAACCGAAGGACTCGTTTAGTTTATTCTGCTAAGGTTTTAGATGTACCAAAATCTTTTTCTAAAAAAATTGATTCAACTTTATTTAATTTCATTTGGAAAAACAAACCTCACTATTTAAATAAGAATAATTTATGTAATTCACATGATCAAGGAGGTTTAAATGTGATTGATTTTGACATTTCTAATATTATTTTCAAGTTAAACTGGATTAAACATTATATTAAATATAAAGATAAAATTTGGTATATAATTTCAAATCTCATTTTTGAAAGAGTTGGTGGCATTGAGTTTCTTTTGAAATGTGACTTTGAGGTTAACAAACTTCCCATTCAGTTATCTAATTTTCATAGACAGGCGCTATTATTTTGGACTCTTGTATATAAGCATAATTTTTCTCCTCATAAACAGCTAATATGGAATAACAAAAATGTTAAATATGAGAACAAATCAATTTTCTATGATAATTGGGTTAAAAATGATATTCTAACAGTCTCTCAATTGATAAATAATGAAGGATATTTGCTTACGTACTCTGAATTCTTAGAGAAATTTGATATTCCAATACCTCCACGTGAATTTATTATTGTAGTTGACGCAATACCAGCAGGATTTGTGAGACTTCTGCAAGGCTTTAATGATTCCTTTAAGTATTCAATGATTTAAAAAATGTGTTTAAATGGTATTGATATTAAAGACAGTAAATGTAATAAATTTTTAAGATGTTTGATTCACTGGCCTGCAACATTTCGTCATAAATACTTTTGGAATAGCCAATTTGAAAATATTGACTGGAAATTGATTTGGACGTATAACAACAAATACTGTGTTAATAACAAAGTTAGTGAAGTAGACTTTAAAATTATACACATCATTTACCCAACTAACCAATTTCTCAAGAGATATAAAGCTGATCTGTCTGAATTTTGTTCTTTTTGTGGAATCTGTATTGCATCTCTTTTTTGAATGTATATATATATATATATATTTTTTTTTATTTTATTTACTACACTGACTGGATCAAAGATTAGTATAAGTAAAAGAGATGTTATATTTTATTATGATAAAAAAGATATCGAGAAGAGTCACATTTTCATGTTAAATCTTTTAATATTACTAGGTAAATTCTATACAGACACAAATGTAAGTGGTCATTAATCCCTAATATCTCCATTACAAGGTGGATTTGAACATTTATTCTGAAACATTACAAGGACTTTTAAGCCGGAAAGCAGCCAGAACTATGAACACATTTAAAGAACTTAATTCCTCCTTTCTATCATAATTGTAAGTACACCCCTCTTGTTCTTGTTTGTTATTTTGTTGTTGTCTTGTTGTTATTGTTAAAAAACGAATAATAAAAATGGTTACTATTTTAAAAGAGAGAGAGAGAGAGAGAGAGAGAGAGAGAGATTGCGCATGCGCCGCGCTCTCACCTGTAACAGTGGCGTTCTCAAAGCTCCAGGTGTTTATGACCAGCGGTAACAGCGCGGTGTGTACCGGCAGCGACAGCAGCAGCGCGGAGAGCAGCAGGGTCAGAGTCAGGGTCAGGGTCGTGGTGTACATCTCTACAGGAACAACAGAACCCCTTCAGAACTCAGGTTATACGGGCTCTTATCTGTCCGGCTGCAGTCACATGACCTCTCCTCCTTTTCCGGACGCGTCCCAAATCGCGCTTTACTCCACTCAGTAGTCTGCTGAAACAGCTCCCGCTACAGGCTCACATACGCCACGGAAAGTCACCTCCTGGACTAATCCATCTTGAAACGCAGCCCTACATGGGGAAAAAAACATTGTTTAAATAAATCTCGCAACAAAATGGTGATAAAAACAATTAATTAGTTTTAGCTACGTTATCTTAAATCTAAATGTATTACAAGGTGTTAAATATTCTAGACAGGATTGTTGTCACTGCTTTCTTCCGGGTTTAATCACGTGGACGTGATGTCAGTCTCCTTCTTCATCGTCTTGTATAGAGTGGAGATTTTGTATTCGGCGGCATCTGCTGGCGGCATTCAGCATTACAACTACCAACACGAACTAATCAAACTAATTAACTCTAACTCAAACCTAAACTATATATTACCGTTTTAATAATAATAATAATAATAATAATAATAATAAAGGAATAAAAAAGCAATATTGAGCCAAATTAAATATTTACTCATACAATGTAAAGATGAAAAACATTAGCTGCATGCAAAATGATTGGAACTTTTTTAAAGGCGGAAAAATATCATATATATTTTTAATCAGAATACATAACACACTCAGAAATGTAAACAGTGGCATAAATAACTTATTTTTCCGAACTAAAATCATTTTCTTTTCATCAAATAAAAATATGTAGACATATTTTAAGGGGGCGTCACCTGGTGCTGATTTTAGATCATCTGTATGTGGATAAAGAGAAGAATGAGAGCATTTACTCAGTGTCGTTTACCTACATGTTTATTACAATAAATAAATAGTTATACACACAGATCAGCCATGACACTAACACATTAACACTGATCATCAGTTACACAGCAGTAACCTGGTGACAGGGCATCACGGGAACCTGAAGCTCACCCAGCCCGGCCGGTCCGATCCTACAGAAACAATGCAGCATAAATCACTAAAAACAGTCACCGCTGTCTGCGACAGAAAGGCACCAGAACAGCTAGTGTACCACAGCGCACGGGGCCCAGCAGGCAAAGAGCCCGAGGCCCCTGACCCCTGACTCCGCCTCCAAACTCCCTCGGATCTCAATCCGATCGAGCCCCATGAGATCCGCCAGACAAACAGGTCCGATCTCACTGAACACAAAGGATCCGCAGCCAATGTCCATGCACAAGACACCAGAGCGGGGGGGGGGGCGCCCCCTCCAGAGGCCCTGAAGAGCCCCACCCTGAGGGACAGAGCCGCCCTGGGGCACAAGGGGAACCCAAACTTAGGTGGTTTTAATGTTATGGCTGATCAGTGTGTGTCTAAATATAGTTATTATATTTTTCTCAATTCTCTCATTTTATCTAATTTTAATGGAAGATAAGAATGATTCATCTGTGTGTGTGTGTGTGTGTGTGTGTGTGTGAAAGTGTTGGGAACTTTAAATGGAAAAGAATCTAAAAATAAGGACGTGTGTGAGAGAACAGAAGCTGATTTTTTTTTTTGCTCTTTCAGTCGGGATTTTGTGAAGCGCTGAACCTCAGAGACCGAATAAAACACACCTCTTATTCAGGCCGCTTTTAAACATGTTGAGAAATCCTGCAGGCTCTCACACACTCACACACACACACACACACACACACACACACACAGAAACACAAAGCTGTTCTGTTGTTCTCCAAACAACAAGCAGACATCACCGAGACGAAAGAAAAAGCGCAGCAGATATTGTGTTTTAGGTTTTTTAAATTATTCATGAAAGCAGTTTTGTGTGATATTTTATTCATGTCCTCGGCGTCCTGCATTAACGCTCAGACCAACGAGTGCAGGAACGAGAGAGTGTGTGTTTCCTCACAGAGTGTGTTATTGAACACAGCAAGGTCACTGTTCTCACTTTCTCACTCACTGACCTCACTTTACAGTCAACCACACACACACACACACACACACACACACACACACACACACACTCTCTCTCTCTCTCCTTACTACCCTCACGTGGACCTGATGGAGTTATTTATTTTCTGAAATAATTCATTAAGTTTCTTTTATTTATTTATTTGTTTGTTTATTTATTTTAATAATTAGGAAGAAGTTTTTTTTTTTTTTTGGTAATTATTTTCCTTAAACGACACCCAGTACTGGATCATTTACACTCTTAAAATTAGTTTTGTGTTAATCCCATTTTAATGTACATACTGTATAAACTGGGTTAATATTCAACATTGTTATTTAGTTGTTTTTAATATTTTGATGCCTGTTTTTTAAATGTTATTAATGTACTTAATATTTCAAATGAAATGTATTTAATATTTAACATGTGAATTATTTAGGCTAAAGAAGAAACAAAAATTCAGATCTGAAACATTTAAATTGAGGTCTGATGTTTAATTTTGTGTAAAATCTATGCAAGTCAATAGTAGGGAGCAATAAAAGTGATTATATGATTCAGTTTTTTCTCTTTAAAGACATTGTGCTGAACTCAGTCGTGTGTAAGTGAGAATCACAGAAACTGAATAATGACTTCAGCCCGGGGGGACGCGGCCCTCACCGAGACACCGCGTCGTCTTCTCTTTCTTCTTCTTCTGTTTTTTCTTTTTAATTTGTAAAATAATATTTCTAATGTTTGTATCCTTGTTCCCGGAAACTCACAAATCCCAGAACGCGGCCTGCTGTCAGCGCGCTCGGGTGAAGCGACGCCGTAATATTGCCTGCGTGTGTTTATTACATTGTGCTGAAGACGCGGCTGTGTAACTGCGCTGATGATGGATGTGTGTGTGTGTGTGTGTGTGTGTGTGTGTGTGGAGACAGAGATCAGAGACAGACGTAGCCTCCGGCCTGCAGCTAAACATCACCACGGCTGAAAACGCTCACGAGTCCGACTTCTTTTAGCGATTTAATCAGAATAAGCGGCGCGCAGGTGATTTCACTGCGATCACCGCCGGGCCCGAGACTCCTCATGAAGAAATCAGAATAACACACAGACACACACACACACACACACAAGCTCTGAGAACGCATTGTCGTTTACACACACCGCTGCTGTGTTCTGCTCCCTGATTGGTCAGAAGGTGGTGATTAATTTCCGGTCTCCGCGGCTCTGGCAATAGCGCAGGTTTATATTAATACGTGATCGTTTCTATAGTAACAGAGTCTTTCACATCGCTGTGGAGGAATTTTGACCCACTCTTCTTTGCATATTTGTTTTAATTCAGTCACATTGGAGGATTTTAAATATTTTTTAACGGCACTGTATGTGAAACTTAACCTGACTGAACCATCTCTACCACTTGGTTGAGGCTTGCTATGCTTAAAAAATCCAGTAGATGTCACTGTCTTAAAAAGTAAAGACAGTAAAATCTATTTTAATTAGCATGATAGCTGACAGCGAACCATGAGAAACCATGTGGCTCTAATTTAAGTCAAAGTCAGTGGTGCTGCGCCGCAACACAAAATGTTAGCTTTTTATTATTTGTTAGTTTGTTTTTGTAAATGTATGGATGGTTTTACCATAAAGCGACATCTCAGCTGTTTGGAAGAGGTATATAGTGGGGTCTCTTAACAAAATAAAGTATTGTTGTTATTATTGTAAAAACCTGAGGGGAAAAAAGAGCAAAAGAAAAGGGAGAAAAGTTTGTTTGTTTTTCTCAGTGAGAATGTCAAAGCGTTAAAGACGTGTGTAAGTGCTGTTAGTGTGAGCTTTTAGCTAGCGAGAGTGACGTGTGAGGTGTGGGGTGTGAGGTTTGAGGACGCTCCGAGGCTAAACGGCGCAGCGCAGCAGGAGATCTCTTCATCGCAGCGTCTCCTCACTCACTGAACCTTCAGACGTCTGTTTGTTTCCTCCAGCTCAGTAAAACGGCGCCGCGCGACTCTGAGCAGAAGGATAACGACCTCCCCGGGCCAGATCTCGTCGCCGATCCGTCAGCGGTTCTGTTCAGTGTAACGTCGAGCTCCAGGACAGCGGGACACGCGGAGCACGGCTGAGCCTCTTCCACTCGCCGTCCCCGCGGCCTGTACAGCAGACGTCCCACACAAAAGTCCTGACGCGGAAGAATAAATGCTGACAGACACGTACTGTATATATACGGTCGAGTGCGAAAGTCTGTGCCCCCCCCTTTCACAGTGGAAAAAAGGAATATTCATTTAAAGCTAAAACACGTTTAATGTGTTAAACACAAAATCCCTTATTAGTGCAAATATGAAAAAATATAGCAGTGTTTGAAAGTTTGTACACCCTGATATACAATACATATTATTTAAGCACAAACGATTCCATCTCCAAGAAACAGTTTCTGAATTCCTCAGGAGTAATATTCAACTTTATTATTATTATTATTATTGTTAGCCCCCCCATCACCCCCCCCCCACCCCCAGCGGTCCTCATACATCACACACTGCCAGTCTTTCTATAGCCATCATTGTTTATAATGTTTTTGTGATTAACTATAAAAAATACTGTATTTAAATGTTTCTGTTCCACTTTTTCTGCAAAAATTATAAAATGTGAACTTGCATAAGTATTAGCACCCAGATACTGTGAAACTCCTAAATGACCATCAGCCCTGAGCATCACATGACCTCATTATAAATCCAGCTGTTCCTGGAAGAACACAGAGCTGTTCAAGAATAAAAAGTCTTTAAGCATCTACTTTAAACATCACAAAGAGGAACATTTAATAAACACGAGTTTGAACACTTACATTTACATTTGAAATTTCTGTTGTTGGATCGATCCTTACACCAGGCTACTGACTAAATACCAGTCAAACACTGTTGGGAAGGTTTTTTTTAAGTACTTCAGAGACTCAACTTCATTCCACCACCTCCATGTGGTGCGGTGCGGTACAGGGTGTGACTCGAGCATGATGCTCCCACCACCACGCTTCACTCTAACTCTAAAGAAGATAAAACATACTTTCTTGTTTGTAAATAATATTGATTTTCTTTATGATATTGATTTTATTTTAAAATTAAGCTGTTTATTCATAGGCATCATTCATATTACAAGCCACGTTGCTCAGTTCTGATTGGATTTGCATGACATGACAGTTCACATAATTACACGTGAATTTTATCTGACTGTAATGTGGATGCGTCTGACTCTGAAACAGCACACATGCGCCCATCGATACACCTTTAATTGTGCTATCTGGGCTACAGTACATTTTTAAATAAAAACCTCTGATGTGCAGAGATGAAGAAAAAAAACTTTAAAAAGTGACGTGTAGATAAATTAAAAGAGTAGCAATATTTTTAAAAACAGAAAAAATTAAAAATAAAAAGACTGTGATGTGTGAAGATAAAGGAAATATAACCACAACAACAACAACAACAAACACTGATGTTCAGAAACACAGAAAAATAAGTGTTTCAGCCCCCAAAAAAACAAAAACAGGAAAGGAAAAGAAAGAGAAATAAGCATTATGTGCGGGGAGGAAGCAAAAACAACAGAAACAAAATAAGAACAAAATAAGGCCGTAGTGCGTGAAAGAGATATGAGGGAGAAATATGGCAGGAAAAACAAAAAGGGAAACATGTTCACAAAAAACATCCAAGAAAAAGCAATAAGAAAAATAATTTGATGTGTGAAGAAAAACACATGCACAAAATCATACATTAATTATACATGCACCATTTGTTCATTATTAATAAATGCGTGAGTAAATTTTATACTATAAGTGTGTTAACATGTGTCAGGTATCAGAATAAAACAGTTTTTATTTTTACTACAATAAAAGGTTATAATGAAAGTTTCCCCTTTTAAAGATTTTCATTCATTAAGAAACTTATTCTTCAACTTAATTTAATTTAAAAACATAAATTTAAACATTTATATTATTTGTTATAAAAATTGTCAAATTATTATATTTAATGTTACTTAAAATAAATTTTAAAATAAAATTTTATAATTTGTATATAACTATGTACAGTATATAAAAAACTAATTATATGATTTACTACATTTTTTTAAATAAAATATAGAAATTCTAATAAATAAATATAAAATGTATTGTAATTTATAAAAATAAAAAAAAAACTAAACTAACTGCTTACAAACAGTTTATTATCAAAAATGTATAAATATAAAAGCTTAAAGAGTTTTTCCAAAAAATAGATATTCATTATTTTATAGATGAGTTAAGGAAATCATATGAGGTCTGTCAGATTCTACCAGATCGTAGCGTTATCATTGTGTGTGTGTGTGTGTGTGTGTGTGTGTGTATGTGTGTACGCGAACCACTCGATATTCCTTAGTCCCGTGTGCCGTAGTTGTTCCTCCTTCAGCTCATCAGCATTCCGGCCGTGGCGTTCTGACTGAGACGGCGTCGACGCAAGAGATGCATGTGTGCATAATTCTGTAGTGTACCTTTGATAACATGCTGATGGATTGTGTGTATGTGTGTGTGTGTGTGTGTGAGAAAGAGATTTCCATCTGAGCAGAGATTAGAGATTTCTCATTTCCACATAAACAGCAGGTGGTCTCGGAGTTTCAGCATTCCGAGGCTTTTACGTGGGATTGCGAGACGAAGGTGAAAAAGTATTTTGATGTGAAACTCTTTGTGGTGGAGATCCTGGTTCTGAGCACGATGATGAGCGTGAAGGTGGCCTTGAGGCACCGCAGCAGGAGAAGGAGAAGAAGAAGGAGATCAGGAATTAAAGCCTTGATCACGTTCCTCCACGCTGGTGTTAAACTCAAGCAGCATCACATGACGACTCGCAGCTTCAGTCCTGTTGCACCACGTAAAGCAGATCAATCAGATCAATAAAAAACCGAACCGCTGTGTGTAAAAGCAACGCCACACTCACACTCACACGGTTAAACTGAATATCAAACGCGCGTGACTGTTCAGTGTAACTGCACCGCTGCACGTGGATTAGTGCTTTATTACACAACGGTTAGTCTCAGCCCACTAATTTAATTGGACATGCAGTGTTCTGAGGCGTCTTAAACCACACCGGTGAAGAAAAGAAACGCAGCATGATGGACATTCCGGTAGAAAACCATCACAGACAAGACAAAGGGATGAGAGGAAGAACAGAGACCCAGGAAAAGCAATTTGTCCAGATCCTGTAAGCCGAGACGCAGATGCAGGAGGAGAAAGGGAGAGAGGAGATGGCCAAGACAGAGAAGAGGACAAAGAGAGTCAAACTGATAACAGAGTTCTCTCCCCACAAAACCCTACAAACAACAACAACAAGAACTCACTTCCAACTAAATGCTGAAAATAGTAATGATGAATCCCCAGACAAAACCTCACAAACATTCATGGGTAACCCCACAAAACCCTGTTAACATCCATAACTCATCCCCAACAAAACCCACAAACAATCACTCATCCCCAACAAAACCCACAAACAATCACTAATCCCCAACAAAACCCACAAAAATCACTAATCCCCAACAAAACCCACAAACAATCACTAATCCCCAACAAAACCCACAATCACTAATCCCCAACAAAACCCACAATCACTAATCCCCAACAAACCCACAATCACTAATCCCCAACAAAAACCCACAAATAATCACTAATCCCCAACAAAACCTACAAACAAGCACTAATCCTCAACAAAACCCACAATCACTAATCCCCAACAAAACCCACAATCACTAATCCCCAACAAACCCACAATCACTAATCCCCAACAAAAACCCACAAATAATCACTAATCCCCAACAAAACCTACAAACAAGCACTAATCCTCAACAAAACCCACAATCACTAATCCCCAACAAAACCCACAATCACTAATCCCCAACAAACCCACAATCACTAATCCCCAACAAAAACCCACAAATAATCACTAATCCCCAACAAAACCCACAAATAATCACTAATCCCCAACAAAACCTACAAACAATCACGAATCCCCAACAAAACCCACAAATAATCACTAATCCCCAACAAAACCTACAAACAAGCACTAATCCCCAACAAACCCACAATCACTAACCCCAACAAAACCCACAAACAATCACGAATCCCCAACAAAACCCACAAATAATCACTCATCCCCAACAAAACCCACAATCGATCACTAACCCCCAACAAACCCCACAAACAATCACTCATACCCCAAACAAACGTAACAAATTAACCCCCCCCCAAACAAACTCAATAATCAATAAGAACTAATACCACAAATAAAAGCCAACGGATGTGTGTGGAGTCAGTGTACAGTGTTCATGTTCTAAGACTGAATATGTATAATATGGTGTGTGTGAGTTCCTCGTGCTCACCTGTGGCAGATCTTTCACAAACACACCTCCTACACACGAGATCACGAGAGAGATAAAGAAACACTCGGCGTACTAAACTGCCAGAAGACGTCACGCGGTGGTCTGACCATCAGCTCTCTGATACACCGAACACTGATAAATCTCAGCTATCGACAATAAGAAAAACTGCGTAATTTAAAAATAAAATCTGTTCCGGAATTTTCTCCAAACCAAGGAAAAGTTTTTGAACAAATTGCGGAGTGCTGCTGTGGGAGGTGAAGCGTGAGCGTGTAGATCAGGAGATTTCACTCAGCTGTAATGAACAGGACCTGTAGCGCTGACATGAAGAAGGGAAGCTGAGGAACATTCCCAAGGTCTTTCATTAAACTCCTAGTGAAGAGAGAGAGAGAGAGAGAGAGAGAGAGAGAACAAAATCAGCTTACAGAGCTACTTCAGAAGTGAAGTGAAGTGAAGTGAAGTGAAGGTTGGGAGAGACGACAGACACACACTGATCCTGAGGTGTAAAAAAAGATTAAATAAATATTAAACTCGAGTTTCTACCAGAGTAAACATCTATGAGCAGAACTGCAGCGCGACCCTGTGGTGTGCATACTGTACACTAGTGGCTAATTAGCTAGGTAGCTGTGGTAGCAGTTAGCCTGTTAGCCTATCCTGAGGTGGGCTTATTTTATTAGCTAACGCTAGTTAGCAGCACAGCTAAATTCACCGTGAGGCTGAAGAGCTGCCTGTAGCTACGAGCAGGTTTTAAGGTGGACTGAGTCCTTGCATGCTACTCAGTGAGGCGACTCTGTGAATCAGTCAGCACGCCTTAAATGTTAATACAATACATTCCATTTCTTTCTACTGGTTCTCTTACTTAACAAACAGTGGCGGTTACTTAGTTATGATTGGATTTTCTAACTCTTACAAAAATGTTACAAAACTCTTACAGAAGACGAGGTGAGGTACACCCTGGACAGTGTGTCAGCCCATCACAAGGCACACACACACACACACACACACACACACACACACACACACTACAGGTAATTTGGGAATGCGAATGACCCTAATCTGCAGATCTTTGGACGGAGGGAGGAAACCAGATTACCCGGAGCAAACCCGCCAAGCACTGGGAGAACCTACACACAGACCCCAAGGTGGGAATTGAACCCGGACCCTGGAGGTGCAAGATGACAGTGCTAACCACTAAGCCAACGCGCTGCCTGGTTTGGGATAATAATAATAATAATAATAATAATAATAATAATAACTGAATCAGTTTATCTTGAGAACATCAATAAGCGCATCCGTCTTTCATGAGTCATCAGGGATGTGTACAGTAATACAGCTCCGATTAGAACATGTTGACGGAGATTAGATTCATGATCCTGTACAATGTGTCACATACTGAAAGAAAGAAAGAAAGAAAGAAAGAAACGCCATTCTTGTACACTCATACTGTAATAACCTTTTTATGTACAACTCTGTGCAAAGACCTAAACTCCAGATTTTTTGGTAATTTGATAGCAAATTTACCAACTCGGCTCAGTGTGTGTGGCGTGTGCATGTTCTCGCTCAGTCAAACTTACTGTCTGATTTAATCTGCTTATGAAACAACAAACACTGTACTTGAGACTGTAAGTTTTTTTCCACAACATGTGACTTGTCTTTGCTTAGTTTATTGCTGTTTACTGCTCCTAGCATTCCTCTGTACTTACAAATGTGTGTTTTAATCATTCTTGTATAATTTTTTAGTGTAAATGAAGCTTCACATCAGAGGAAGCTGCAGGATATTAAAATGCGAAATGGCGCGTAATCTAAGACTAACAATAAACAACCAATTTGAAGGAACCCAGGCAGATAAAAGGACCTTTTCCGCTCTATGACTTTTAAATCATGAGTATTTTTAAATTAAAAAATACATTTCAGTCTCTTTTCATCAGTGGTTGAAGGTCAGTCTGGACGTGGACCAGGTTACAGAGCGCTAGTCCCCTGTTTATAATGTAATCAGTAAACTATTTTAATAAATTATCTAGCAATTTACTTGTCATGAAAAGAGATTAAACATGTAGTCTGATGGACTGTGCGATATATAAAGCTAAATTATATCTGCAAAACACATAAATAACATTAAGGGGTGGGAGGTACTTTGCGTTATCTGACCGGTCGTGGTTACATTAACTGAGCCTTAGACATTTCCTCAGGTGAAATATCGAGAGAACTTTTAGTTCTGATAAACATTTTATACAGTAACATTCACATCCTTTTTTGATTTCAAAAGAATAATGTAGGTGAATTTCCAGAACTTACTCAACCACTTGTCCACACCTTTAACTATCTGTGTGACTGGGCGTGTCCCAGGTGTTGTCCAGTGGTTAATGACACTGACTGTGTGTGTGTGACTGGGCGTGTCCCAGGTGTGGTCCAGTGGTTAATGACACTAACTGTGTGTGTGAGACTGGGCGTGTCCCAGGTGTTGTACAGTGGTTAATGACACTAACTGTGTGTGTGACTGGACGTGTCCCAGGTATGGTCCAGTGGTTAATGACACTAACTGTGTGTGTGACTGGGCGTGTCCCAGGTGTTGTCCAGTGGTTAATGACACTAACTGTGTGTCTCAGCGTGGGTGAGAGTCGGTCTGTACGGTCCGCAGTACTGAGGAGAGAGC
>JAAGKR010013998.1:0-7500 GCA_011419295.1 Clarias macrocephalus
GGAGGTGGAGGAGAAAGAGAAGGAGAGGAAGGTGGAAAGGTGGGTGGAGGTGGAGGAGAAAAAGGTGCAGTTGAGGGTGGAGGAGAACTGGGTGGAAGTGAACAAGAAGGAAGCTGAGGTGAAGGTGGAGGAGATGGACAAGGTGGACTAGGTGGAGGAGAGGGTGGAGGTGAAGGTGGAGGAGGAGCAGGTGAAGATGAAGGAACAGAAAATGGAGGTGGAGGAGAAAGAGGTGGAGGTGAATAAGGTGGAGTTGGAGGGAGGGGTAGAGCAGAAGCTGTTTGAGGTGGAGACGGACGAGGTAGACTAGGAGGAGGACAAAGAGGTGAACTTGAGCGTGGAGGAGAAGGTGGTGGAGATGAATAAGAAGGAGGTGAAGTGGAGGGTGGAGGAAGTGAGGTGGTGAATGTGGAGGTGATGGAAAGACACGGAAGGGAGTGAAAGTGAAAGAATTGAAGGTTTAACATTTCTGAGTGGAGTGATGGAGACAGAGCTATTTCTACATCTATGAGCTGGAAGGACAAAAAAAGCTAAGGAAGATTACTGTAATCAGTGCAACAGGACACACACACACACACACAGCATTTTCTTTCATGGAACTGTAAACGTCTGAACTGACCTTTAGAATATGAGAAACAAAGACAAGAGACATGTTCAACCCACACACACACACACACACACACACACACACACACACACACACACACACACACACACACACACACACACACGCCTCACGTTAGAGGTCACTATAGAGAAAAACAAAGATGAAAATGTCGGAAAGAAAAACTGTGTTGTATAATTCCCCAAAATCCCGAAAAGCAAGAACAACAATGATGTCAGGCAGAACGAGTCCGACTTCATCCGGAACACAAAACAAGTTTGATTTAGCAGCATGAAGAAAAAGAAAAAAAAAAACACAAATGAGAAATTCACTCTCTGGGCTTGAAGCTGTGAATTTATAATCTCCCGGTCGTCCGGCGTCTCGCTCCTGAGAGAGGACCGGGGCGAAAATGAAAAAAGCCACTTTTCCCATCCTATTACTTTAAACAGGTTAATATTCCGATCCTCCATTTCCTAGCGCTGTGAGAAAACGATTACGGCTAAACGCTCGGGTCAATCGCATTAGCATAGCGCTGAGAGCCGCGGCGAATCGGCAGGGGGGGGGTGAGTGGAGGGGATCCGTCCCTTCTTTGTGCTTTATGTAACGACGACTGCTGTGTAGTGTAGCGGCGGATGGACGCTTGTCAATGCGTCGTCTCAGTCGTGCGTAGACTGGAAGTGTATTGAGGGTCCATGATGGAGGTTAGAGGTGTAACGCGATGACGCTATCAATATTCAGTTTTACACATTTTTGTTTGTATATGACTGCGATATTTTATAAAGCACTGCTTCCTAAAGTGTGGGTCATAGCCCCCTAGTGGGCTATACGGTTACTGCAACTGTTCTGCAAACTTTTTTTCTTGGGCTTTGTCCCTTTTCATCCTAGAGATTGCATCATTTGATCCAAAAGATCTGGCACAGATTTAACACCAGATGCCCTTCTTGTCACACCCCTCCTATTTTCTCGCTGAAGGTCATGCCTTAATGCCCCAGTGGCGGTGTGGCTTGAACTCTTGACCCTCTTGACTCTTAGCCACATGAAATCATTTATAACAAATAAACAAAAAGTTTTTCATTTTCAATTTTGTAAGTTCCCATGAAAAGGAACCAGCAGCCTTGTTAAGGACTGAACTGCTCTGTTTCCTAAAATATAAACAATTTAGTATGCAAATTTAAAACACCCTGGCTGCTACGGGCACTGAATAATGAATCACCAGTGATTGACCATGTGTAGCGAGAGCAGTGCTGTGATTCTACTTTAAATGCTGCGTTCACTGTGATGTGATGCAATCTAGGGTTCAGCTATACTCTATATCAACATGGCTGTGTACTTAATTACAGCTGCAATTTTGTTGTAATACAACAGTGCTATAAACTGGCATAATAACTATACTGCATAGTAGCACTACTGTATAACTGACATGGCAATATGGCCAAATGTTCTAATTCGCTTTGCTTTACTATCAGAAACAGCTCCCAAACAAGTAAAAGTCCATTTGTACCAAATAGTTGAGATGTCAGTCCATGGTAAAACTATGAATACATTTCGATAATTTATTCTCTATAGTGCTTATCCTGTGTAGGGGCCTGGGTTTGGTCCTTAGAGCACAAGGTGGGGTGTCAGCCCATTGCAATGCAGGGAAAAAAAAGAAGCTACTGAAATGGCAAATGATTTAAAGACACGGCACCATTAGGTGATTTTTAAGCATAGCGTATCTCAACCGAGTGGTAGAGTTGGCTCAATCTGGTTAAATTCAATACACTTTTTTTTTTTTTTTTTAGAAAAATATAGTTACTCAAAATGTGCTTTACGGTAAGATTGAGAAGAACATTAAAGCACTCAGAGTGCCTCTGATGAGACTGTTTTTGGTGGACTAGGTAAAAAATAAGGTTAAAATAAAAATATTATAGACACTATAGGCACTACAGACACTATGGAGACTATAAAAGCCTTATACACTACAGACAATATATGCATTACAGACACTACAGTCACTTCAGACAGCACAGACACTGTAGACAATACAGGCACCCAAGCCACCACTGACTGTGTCAACTTTACACCGGACCTCGAGCAACCTGGATTCTGTGTCTCTCGTCTCTTCCTCCAGACTCTGTGACCTTGATTTCCAAATAAAATGCAACATTTCCTCTCATCTGAGTAACAGTCCAGTCCTTTTTGTCCTTAGCCCAGGTAACACGCCTCGCACATTGTCTCTGGTTTAGGCACTGACTCCAGCTGCAGTCCACTCCTTAAACCTCCTCCAAATTCCTCCTCCAAATGTTCAGGATGTCATTATCTTGTGGACAACTGTCAAGTCAGCAGTCTTCCCCATGATCGTCTACTGAACCAGACTGAGGGACCATCAGGAAACCTCTGCAGGGGTTTAGAGTTAATTACCCGATTAGAGTGTGACACCATGAGTCTCCAATATTAAACTTGTTCACGATATTCAAATTTTCAGAGATCAACTTTTTCGATAATATTGCAATTCATTAAGATGCACCCGTATGCATATAAAGTGCAGCAAATCTACGCGCGCTTGAACTGTCTCTCGTCCAATCAGATTAGTAGTGGAGATTATATCGGTATCTCACAGCAGGATTACTGCGTTGAGGGATTTTAGAGATCCACAAACACTCAGGGATTAAAGAGTCAAATAGATGGTTCTAGATTGTTCATTAGGAAATTGAAATATCCATCTGGATTGTCTGGTGATGAACGTGGTGAAGAGATGAAATCAGGTCTCCACATCCCCTGGACAGCACGGTCTGATATCTAGCCTGTTAGAAAATAATTATAAAGCACCACTAATTGTGCTCTTGGGTGTGGTTTTGGATGTGCAGGAGAACAAAAATATCTTACAACATTTTTTCTTCGGCTAATTAAAGAGGGTTGAATTCCAACAGAACCAAAAAAATAATAATAATAAGAAGAAGAATAAAAAAGAAAGCTACAGCCGCTCAGGTCTATTAAATTAATTGGGTGGCCTTGTAGCGAACGTGTCGGGGAACGTCGCCGACCGTCACAGATCCCCCGTTCAAGCTGATGAGATTAACATTTACAGATGCCTGTGTTAATCCTAATGAGAGCCGTTTGATTTGCCGATTCCCGGTGTGACTTGATTAGGCTGATGCGGCGCCATTAGTGAAATCACCATCTGCTCGCTACAAACAACACGACCCCCGCGATGCCTCCTGAGCTTCCCTGCTTCTCCTCCAACCACGTAGGATGCAGCAACAACCCGGCGCAACACGTTGATTAGTGCCATTCTCTTCAGGAAGGCTACTGAGGTCTATTTATACTCATTACAATCAGCAGCAGTCGGCCCCTCTACACGCTCTTACACACAGCAGTGAAAAACAGAAACAGCGGAGGCAACAGAGGGCAAAGCTGACAACAGGAACCGACGATATTCTCTCTCGCTCTCGCTCTCTCTGACACACAAACACACTGATGGAATAGGAAAAATGTCTATACAAAGCCTGCACCCTAAAAATGCAGAAATGTCGTTATTCTCTGTTGTTAAGCATTAAACAGAAAGTGCTGATTTATTCCAAACGCCAGAATAGTAGTTCCACATCACGATACTGCCTTTTAGGCTTGAAAAACATTTCCAAAAAGTAAAAAGCGAGCAAAGTGGGCAAAGCACACTTTAACAAAATGAAAATAAGGTTTTTCTTTCTGTGTGAAAATCCTGATAGGTCTGGTGACGGAGAGATTCTACCGCAATTTATTTAGTTTTTTGTATGGTTAGACACTTTATTTTAGTCTAAAGACAACTCTTGTTTTAGCAGATAGAACCTGCTCTGCATGCACAAGCGAATCACTGGTCAGCATTCCTCCCATCACCCAATCACTGATCAGCATTCCTAGACAATAGACAATATAGACAATACAGACACTACAGGCACTACAGACACTATAAACACTACAGACACTGTAGACATCACAGACACTTTAGACAGTACAGACACTATAGACACTACAGGCACAGTAGACACTAAAAATATTATAGACACTATAGGCACTACAGACACTAAGGAGACTATAAAAGCCTTATACACTACAGACAATATATGCATTACAGACACTACAGTCACTTCAGACAGCACAGACACTGTAGACAATACAGGCACTGAAGATAAAACAGACATTGCAAACACTATATACATTACAGACAGTATAGACAGTACAGGCACTGCAGCCACGTTAGACAGTACAGACACGACAGACACTATAGATGCTACATACACTATAGACATTACAAACACTATAGACAGTACAGACAGTATAGACAGTACAAGCACTACAGACACTGGAGACACCACAGACACTTTAGACAGTACAGACATTATAGGCACTACAGACACTATAGATACTACAGACACTATAGACACAGTAGACACTATGGAGACTATAAAAGCCTTATACACTACAGACAATATATGCATTACAGACACTACAGTCACTTCAGACAGCACAGACACTGTAGACAATACAGGCACTGAAGATAAAACAGACATTGCAAACACTATATACATTACAGACAGTATAGACAGTACAGGCACTACAGCCACTTTAGACAGTACAGACACGACAGACAATATAGACGCTACATACACTATAGACATTACAAACACTATAGACAGTACAGACAGTATAGACAGTACAAGCACTACAGACACTTTAGACAGTACAGACACGACAGACAATATAGACGCTACATACACTATAGACATTACAAACACTATAGACAGTACAGACAGTATAGACAGTACAGACAGTATAGACAGTACGATCACTACAGACACTGGAGACACCACAGACACTTTAGACAGTACAGACATTATAGGCACTATAGCCAATATAGATACTACAGACACTATAGACACTACAGGCACAGTAGACACTAAAAATATTATAGACACTATAGGCACTACAGACACTATGGAGACTATAAAAGCCTTATACACTACAGACATTATATGCATTACAGACACTACAGTCACTTCAGACAGCACAGACACTATAGACAATACAGGCACTGAAGATAAAACAGACACTGCAGACAAAACAGACACTTTAGACAGTACGTACACTGCAGGCAGTACAGACACAACAGACACTACAGATATAAGAGACACTATAGACATTACAGACAATTTAGACTACATACACTACAGGCACAACAGACACTACATGCACCATATATACACTACAGTCACTGTAGACACTACAGACACTACAGACATTACAGTCATTATAGACACAGTAGATACTACAGACATTAAAGACACTACAGACAGTGTATTGTGTGTATAATGGATTCTCTTCATGTTCTCCATGTTCTGCGTGTTCTCCAAATTCTCTGTGTTTTCCGTGTTCTTCATGTTCCGAGTTTACCATGTTCACTGTATTTAGGTGATTTTTGTGATTTTTACACACACTTCCATCGGGAAGTTTCTGAGCAGTAAATAAGAGATGTACAGAATGTGTATGTTTTTTGCGCTACACACTCCTCACAAAACATTTTAGGGGAGTCTTGGCTCATTTAATGATGTGTAGTGTGAAACCAAAGCCAAGAAGAAATGACATAAAAGAACAGAATAATAGGTGTGAAAGCACTCTAACACTAACACACACACACACACACACACACACACACACACACACACACACACACACACACACACACACAGTATAAATTGAGCAGAGGTGGTTCTCTTTCTCAGACAAACACCTTCAGTGCACTAAAGTCATCTCTGAAAGTGTGAGGACTGAATACTTGGTGGACAGAATCTCTCTCTCTCTCTCTCTTTCTCTCTCTCTCTGTCTCTCTCTCTGTCTCTCTGTCTCTGTCTCTGTCTCTCGTTCAACACTGAGATGCAAACAGTGACATAAAGTAGATGCTAAAATAATCCGGAGACATTATGAGGTGCTGTGAGCTGAACTGTGTGTGTAGCCTCCACACACTCACGCCTACTCTTACACTGACCCCCACACACACACTTCCACACTGACCTGACATCACCTTGTCGCTTGTGTTCTGTCAATCCTCATGAACAATTCAACACGTCGATACGGCATTAACACAGCGGCCTGTCTGTACAGACACTAGAGAGATGCCTCATCCCTCGCTCAGCCGCTCGCCGTACCGGCTCGTTACCGAAGACGGGTTGCGCTGTGACATCACGCGCGATTGAGTAAATGTCTCGGAAATGTCTCTGCTACAAAACAGCACAAAGCATGCTACTGCTTCAGGAGCGACTACACGCCGCCGCGCGTGTTTCCCGAAGCTGATATAATGCGGGTTTGTGTAGTGTTTGGTGAGGTTTGGTGAAGGCTATATAATGTGGATAAAGATCAGCGACACCGCTCTCGACTCCTGCAGACTGTGGATTAGACTTAAACTCCTCCGCGGAGTTCGAGTGTGCGCTGCATACAACATTATTCACGAAGAACCACTCTGGAATCTTGATGCAGAATCTCGACTGAATCGATCGCAATTTGTTACTGAAAATCATTTAGCTTAGCTTAGCTTTGCACTCATACTTGTGCAGTCTGTGCCTCCTGGTCGCAGTAGTTTCAGTCACTTGTGGGCGTGTACCATCCATCCAGGGTCATTAGCTTCGACAAGCAAGGCTAGTTACGGAAAACCTACTGCACAGCACGACAACTCTTGAAGTTGGTGAAAACTGGGAAGGTTGAGTACACTGTGAAGTCTTTTAGAAAATGGAGAAAGAGAACAAAGAGGTCTAAGAAAGTATTTCATGGGTTTCTTAAGGGTGATTAGAAAGGAGAAAAGATTTAAGCTGGAAGAAAGATGAGGAAGATCAAGATAAGAAGGTGGTGGCACTTGCAACACAGTGGATGCCAATTGCTGGTAAACACCA
>JAAGKR010013999.1:0-12620 GCA_011419295.1 Clarias macrocephalus
CATGTCCTCTCTCATGATTAAGCACAACACCATGTCCTCTCTCATGATTAACACTCCGCCATGTCCTCTCTCATGATTAAACACTCCACCATGTCCACTCTCATGATTAAACGTCCCGTCATGTCCTCTCTCATGATTAAACACAACACCATGTCCTCTCTCATGATTAAACGTCCCGCCATGTCCTCTCTCATGATTGAACACTCCACCATGTCCTCTCTCATGATTGAACACTCCGCCATGTCCTCTCTCATGATTGAACACTCCACCATGTCCTCTCTCATAATTAAACGTCCCGCCATGTCCTCTCTCATGATTAAACACTCCACCATGTCCACTCTCATGATTAAACATCCCGTCATGTTCTCTCTCATGATTAAACACTCCACCATGTCCACTCTCATGATTAAACATCCCGTCATGTTCTCTCTCATGGTTAAACACAACACCATGTCCACTCTCATGATTAAACGTCCCGTCATGTTCTCTCTCATGATTAAACACAACACCATGTCCTCTCTCATGATTAAGCACAACGCCATGTCCTCTCTCATGATTAAACACTCCACCATGTCCTCTCTCATGATTAAACGTCCCACCATGTCCTCTCTCATGATTAAACACAACGCTATGTCCTCTCTCATGATTAAACGTCCCGCCATGTCCTCTCTCATGATTAAACGTCCCGCCATGTCCTCTCTCATGATTGAACACTCCACCATGTCCTCTCTCATGATTAAACGTCCCGCCATGTCCTCTCTCATGATTGAACACTCCACCATGTCCTCTCTCATAATTAAACACTCCACCATGTCCACTCTCATGATTAAACGTTCCGTCATGTTCTCTCTCATGATTAAACACAACACCATGTCCTCTCTCATGATTAAGCACAACGCCATGTCCTCTCTCATGATTAAACACTCCGCCATGTCCTCTCTCATGATTAAACACTCCACCATGTCCTCTCTCATGATTGAACACTCCACCATGTCCTCTCTCATGATTGAACACTCCACCATGTCCTCTCTCATGATTAAACGTCCCGCCATGTCCTCTCTCATGATTGAACACTCCACCATGTCCTCTCTCATGATTGAACACTTCACCATGCCATGGAGTGTTTAATCATGAGAGAGGACATATCGATAATGCTTTCCGATAATAACAATTGTTAAATTCCTGAAGAAAATGTGAGTGGTGCTTGCCGTGGCAAGACTTTGGAGTCATGCTTGCAACTTCCTAAGCACTCCAGCATCATGTTAGCAACATTCTATTGATGTAGCTAACAACATGCTAATATAGTTAGCATAATGCTAGCAACATGCAAATAAGCTAAACATCATGGTAGTAACATGCTAAGCTCCCTAGCATCATGATATCAACATTCTACTGATATTGCTAGCAACATGCTAATGTTGTTAGCATCATGCTGGCAACATGCTAATACAATTAGCATAATGCTAGCGAAATGCTAATAAAATTAGCATAATGCTAGCGAAATGCTAATATTGTTAGCATCATGCTAGCAACATGCTAATCGTGTTAGCAACATGCTAACTGCATGATAACGATTTTGCTAGGGAGCGTGGCTTATGAGCATCATGATAAATGTGAAAGACTGATTGATTGAGTGAGTAAAATGAGCCCACCCCCATGTCTCCATGACAGGGGGATCCACAGTTAAATTCAGTTTCAAAGTTCCTATGGAATTTACCATTGTATGTTAATTGCCCCCTTCTGGGGCAATTTACCACTCACCCCTTAGAAGTAATGTCAAGCCCCCTTTCCCCGAATAAACCCACATAAAATAAATTCCCGAATGAACCACACAATTTGCCACCTGTTTCATGAGTCTACAAAGAACGGAAAGTGACGAGTCATCCACCAAATTCCTCATTATAAGTCAAAGGGGCAAATTTGGGCACCTGTTTTACCCCGGGGGTAAAACCTATCCCCTCTTGCTGGGTATGTTCCAACACAGATTGCAAGCCTCTTCAAGTGTGGCAAATTTGAGATTTCTATCTAATTCTCACTTTGTGCTTTAATCTGTCAAAATTGGTATCAATGTTAAGTCTATGGGATTTTTTGGGGTGGTTAATTGCCCCCTTCATTATAATTCACTGGGGCAAATTTGTGAGCCTCTTGCCCCCCCGGGGGTAAAACCTATAGCCTCTTGCGGGGTCTGTCTGACACAGCTTGTAAGCCTCGTCACATGTGGTATACTTAAGATTTCTATCAAATTCTCACTCTGCACTAGAATCCGTCAAAGTTGGTATCAATGTTAAGTCTATGGGATTTCTAACCCTAACCCTCAGAAACGTCTGAGCACCCCAATCCCGAATGAGCCGCACGATTTGACACCTTTTTCATGGATCTACGACAAACTATACTGTAGTAGTTATGTGCCAAAGTCTGCATTCTATTTCAATGGGGCAAATTTGGGCACCTTTTCTGCCCCGGGGGCAAAAACTTATACCCTCATGCGGGGTATCTTCTGACTCATCTTGCGACCCTCTTCAAATTTGTTGAATTTGAGATTTCTACCACATACTCACTCTACAAATCCGTCAAATTTGATCTCAATGTTAAGTCTATGGGACTTTTTCCCCATTATAAGTCAATGGGGCAAATTTGGGGATCTCTATTGCCCCGGGCGTAAAACTTATACCCCGCAAGAGGGTATGTTCTGACACAGGTTGCAAACCTTTTCAAATGTGGTAAATTTGACCGTTCTACAAAATTCCCTCTCTGCGCTACAATCCGTCAAAGTTGCTCTCAATGTTAAGTCTATGGGACTGCGGGGGCAATTAACCGCCGACCCCTTAGAAAAGTCATAGCACCCCATTTGTCTACGACAAACGGTGCAGGACTAGTTACGCGCCAAACTTTCATATGGAAGAATAAGAATAAAAATAAAAATAATAAGCCTGTGAGATTATAATAGTAGTGCTTCGCTCCGCAAGCACCACTAATTACAAATAAAATTGAATTGAATTGAATATGGCCGATCATGTGAAACAAAATCCTGTGCTGTAATGTATATGTGACAAATAAACTCTTCTATTTTGTGATGGATCCAGTTTTTTATTTTAATAGGATAAGAACTGCTGCACTCGTGTGTCTTTGGAAGCATCTGGGAATAAAACCTTCTACAGAATGTTTTCAGTATCGTACTGTACCACACAGGCTTGATACAGATTGTTTCTGTGAGTGTGACAGGGTTCAGGTGTCTCCTGCCTCACAACCCAAACCGAGGTGGCAGAAATACTCAAACTGCTCGAGTAAAAGTACAAGTACTTGCCTAAAGACTACCTACACCACTACAAGTAGAAGTAACACTTCATTACTTTTGTTTACAAAAAGAGTAAGTACATGCTCTAAAATATAATTTAAGAACAAAAAAGTACTTCACAGATACACAGATTTTTCTACAGTCAAAATATTTTGTCATTTTTTACCAGAATGAAAGTATAAGTTAGTTATAAATAATTAAGTGCACTGTAATTAGATGTTTTACAAGTTCATGAAACCTTTGTAGATGTTCCAGTTCGACAGCCGAAGGTCTAGACAGAGCTGATTGGCTGAGCTCTCAGAGGGGAGGGATGAGAGGTACTTAATGCTCCTCCCACATTAATCACGGCTCTACAGCCAATCAGGGGCGTCTGTGAGCTCGCGCGAGCGGAAGGAGTGGATAGCGCTGTCCTCCGAGTGTGTGACTCCGCCCCCAACTATGCATGACCGAGCAGTTCGAAAAGATGCGGTCGGCTGGCGCCACGTGGTTCGGAGGAAACACGTGATAGTCTTCGGCCCTCCTTACTGAGTGGTAGTAGTAGCCTTAATGTGGAGCCCCCTAGTGACGGGGAGGAATTGGACACGACTAAATTAGGGAGAAAATCAAGGAAAAAATCCACCACTTGGTGCACGCAGGGCAGAATTAGGCCGATTCCCACTGATTATAGCCGTCCAAAAAAGTGTGAGGTCGAGCTGTCACTCGGACACAAATTTTGCAGCGAAGGCCGCACTGCTCAACTCGCTGCAAAATTTGTGTCCGAGTGACAGTGAGACACAGCGTACCCTGAATATCACTAACTACAATTCAATATCACTACTTTTCAGATAGTCGTTGTTATTGTTGTTACGATTGACATTATATATTTTATTTATTTACTTTGGTCTTGTTTTGTTTGTGTGTATCTAATATGATATGCTTTCATATATAATATGTTTATAATGTTTATATAGGTTTATAAATTCTGATTGGTGTTATTTATAATGTAATTAATGTTTTATAATTGCTTTGGCAACATTGACATAAATTCATGTCAATAAAGCTCATCTGAACTGAACTTAAGTACAGATACATGAACAAATACTCTCTCTCTCACTCATCGTCTATACTGCTTTATCCTGTATACAGTGTCGCGGGGCCTGGAGCCCATCCCATGAGACAGGGTACGAGGCGGGTACACCCTGGACGGGATGCCAATCTATTGCAGATTTTTTTTTAAAGAAAAAAAGTTATACAGGTACAAGTACAGTAATGAAGTATTTATATTTTGTTACTTGCTGCAGTACAAAAAATAAATAGAGGAGTAGATGGATATAGAATATGACATGGTGGTGATTTAAATGTAAGTCTCATTTTTCTCCCACTATTTATTGCTAAATAGGTTCCAAAAGTTTGTGTTGTATTCCATTCTTTGCAAATATTCCAACTCTTAATGAGTGCTGTAAAAACGTTGAATTCACATACAAAATTAATACAATATAATTTTCTTACACTTTTTAAGTTTTCGTCTGTTATAACGCAATCGTGGGATCTCGTTCTTTAACAAGATCTCGTCCCGCTATCTTCTCGCACAATCTCGCGATAAGTGAAGACTTGAAACGTCCCCATGATCCTTTGCGGTTCCTCTTTCTAGCCGGCGCCTGAGAATGGGTATGTGTTTTCATCATGTTCTGCTCAGAGGAATCCGAGCTCATCTACCTGATTAAACTTTATATTTTCTTTTAATGTTAGATTTAGGTTGTTTATTAGACATGGCGAGACGGTACCGAGTCGTGATTGCGGGTTTGCGTGTGGTTTATTTGGTATATTTTGCGATGAGTTGAGTTTGGAGAAGAGAATGGCGACCTGGCTCAAGATGGCGGCGCGCTTTGGGTGCACACTCCTGTGAGCTTCACTCACTACACTGTTTATTCGGCTTTATATCAGGGCTGCGGTAGTTCTAATTGATGCTGTGTGTGAGGTGGTGGAGGTGAAACCTGTGTGTGTGTGTTAGAGCGGGATGAGCGGCCTGGCGCGGGTTAGCCGATTAGCTTCATCAGCGCTGAGGAGACTCGCGGGCACGCGCTGGCCACGCGCTGCAGAAATGACCTGATATTTAACGCGAATTTATACATCTGTAGGGTTTATAGGTCACGTGACAGTGTTTAGAGTATTATAATCATGTAGTATAAATGTGTAAGCTAGTGAGCTAATCTCTGAGCATGGTGTGCGTGTGTAACAGTCAGTTACTGAAGTTAAAGCTGATAAAATCCTGACTGTAGTGTGTGTGTGTGTGTGTGTGTGTGTGAGAGAGAGTCTCTCAGTCAGGGTGTTTTCTAATGATTTGTGCCAGAGCTCGAGTGTGTGTGATGAGTTTATTGCGGAGTCTGAGTCAAACTGCTGAGACTTACCTTGGAGAACTGAACACTCGAGTGACTGTGTGTTTAAGGCTTTATTCTGCCATGATTTGAACACTAACCTTTTCTGATCTGTTTTATTAAATGTTTCACTAAAGGTATCTCAAGGGACAACTGGCACAAACGCCGTAAGACCGGTGGCAAGCGCAAACCCGTCCACAAGAAGAGAAAGTATGAGCTCGGACGGCCTCCATCAAACACAAAGGTACCGTGTTACACACACGTCGTGTTCTTTACACCATGTGAGGTTTCAGCTCAGGTTTGGAGCCGGACCGATCTCTCACTCGTACACATGTGATTACGATCAGTCCTGTATTTACTGTATACTGCATCACCATGACTGAAAGATGTCTCAGTGCAGTATGTGATTAATGTCTCTAACAGAAATCTCATTCACTCCATCTGAGGACTGTGTGTTTACCTGAATCTGTTCGACCATACTGAAAGGTGTAGCACAGTGCATCCTCGTTATAAATTCACAGTTTGAGTTCAGGCCTCAGTGTGTCATAAGCTTGTCTCTCACACACACTGTGATTTGTTGCTAAAGTTTGTTTTGACAATCTTCACCTAAAACATTTAAGATTGACTAAAATCCTCCTTGAACTCTACATGCTGTGGTTCCTATTGTCCTGTAATGTTGTTCATGTTTTACACAATGCCACTTGTTAAATCTTTTGCACTTTAAATCTCTGGGTTCATCTCGAGTGCATCTCACTCTCTCTATTCCTGTTCTGTTGCTCCTGATCCACTAAACACTCACTCAATAAACACCTGAGCATAAAGGTTCTAGTGACAGGAATCACTAGTCATCTTCCGATACCTCGTGTTGAATCAATTTTAAGCTTCTTTAAGCGTAAAAGTTTTATAAATACCGTGTGATATTGCATTTTTTTTGGTTTTGTTCATTTTTAACCTTTTATAAAGTTTAATGGTTAATTAATTGTAGCCTGTCCCTTAACAATAGTTATACCTTTAGGTACAAACTATTAACTTAAATTCCAAGAGTGTAACTTTTAACTGAGCAGCACAAATAAACTTGTACTACGTGGGGTGAAACGTTTAAACAATGTAGAATTATGAGGTGACGTTAAGGGGTTTCTAACACACTCGACCTCAACTAATTGGCCCTCGTGGGTTTTTGAGACTGGTGTAAGCGTATGCCTTGCGGCTAATTCTGTCAATGTAACAATAGTTTTACAAATCAGTAATCCTGGTGCCAATGGGAACTAATATTACGATGGTAGTGTACATGATGTGCGGTTGTCCTGGTGATCAGCCTGGTGTCCATGTGAGTGATGTAAACACGTCCTTAGGTTGGTCTGTATTTGATCGTTTTGGTCAAAGCTTTGGACCTTCCAATGTTAGGATCAGTCATAGTTACACTGACACATGGACATGCTGAAGATGAAGTTGGTGTGGTTAGGGTTAGCATTAACAGCATTAACATTTGACCAACATTCTCGTTCTAGCTTGGCCCGAAGCGCATCCACACCGTGAGGGTCCGCGGCGGGAATAAGAAATACCGTGCGCTCCGACTCGACGTGGGCAACTTCTCCTGGGGCTCCGAGTGTAAGTGTGTGTATACCATACAGTGGTTAGAGTACATGGTCCCGGATACTTCTGCAGGTCATTTCGATGATGATACCATGTCCAGTTCTGCTACTGAGTGTGTGTGAGTGACACTTTAGTTCCAACTCTGAGAAAAAGACCTGCAGCTTGTGAATCCTTCATACAGCACGTACTGTTACACTTTACTCGTTTAACACTTGAAGGTAGAAAGTCTTCTGAAACATGGAACTCTTCAGCACAGAGTTAACTAACTAGCAGTGTTGGTCAGTTTATTGCTCTATTCTGCCCCCAGTAAGTAGTATCTGGTATAATTACCTTTCTTTTGCATTTTCTTAACCCCGCTGTGGCTGAGACGGGTGATCTTGCTGTGTGATGTTAACTGCTGTCTTTTGCTGCCTGCAGGCTGCACCCGTAAGACCAGGATCATTGATGTGGTCTACAACGCCTCTAATAATGAGCTGGTCAGGACCAAAACCCTGGTGAAGAACTGTGTGATCCTGGTGGATAGCACCCCCTTCAGGCAGTGGTACGAGTCTCACTACGCCCTGCCTCTGGGACGCAAGAAGGGTGCCAAACTGGTACGTTACCACCGTTCACTAAACCAAAAACACAAATAACCATTTGTTCTGGAAATTCACGTATTTTATCTAGTCTTTATTTTCAATTGAATATTTAGCTGTACAGAGAGTTAGTACATCCAACTGGCAAGGTTTAATACACTAAACCATGATGGTGTTAAGCAGTCTCAGAGCAATACTGCCCCCTAGTAACAGATCGCGTTAAATGATCTGCATTAAGACTTGATCGAGCTACGCTGTGGATTAAACCTGCTTGTGTATGTTCTCAATAGACTGGTGCTTAACACATTCAGTGAAAAACCAATCAGGATATGATATGTTCTGTGTTCTCCTGGCAGACTCCTGAAGAGGAGGACATCCTGAACAAGAAGAGGTCGAAGAAGGTGCAGAAGAAGTTAGAAAAGCGCAGAAAGAACAGCAAGATCAGTCCTCTCTTGGACGAGCAGTTCCAGCAGGGCAAGCTGCTCGGTGAGCCTCACGTCCATCCGCATGTTTTATGACTCAGAGTTAAACACGCATGATGAAATCATATCCAGTTCTGCTACTGACACCTCAGTGACGAACTCTTACCACTTTCTGACTCGTTCCACTCCTTCCTCATTAAACTACACAATCCACTTCTCTACAGAGCTCTAACATGCGCGGCCTTTTCTGTCTGTTTTCCCAGCATGCATTGCTTCCAGACCAGGACAGTGTGGTCGAGCTGATGGCTATGTTCTGGAGGGAAAAGAACTGGAGTTCTACCTGAGGAAGATCAAGGCCAAGAAGGGCAAATAAATGTACAGCTGTTTGATACGACCGCCATTAAAACGAAACCCACCCACACTCCTGTTTACGACTCTTTATTTCACACACTGTGCTGAGGTCTGTAGCTTAGTCTCAAGAAGTATCCAGAGACTAGGTATGATGATGAATATAAATCTCATTGTACTGATTAGGGGGTGGCATTTTATTTGATTTTTTTTCCTCTTCCCCCTTCCTACCACTTGAGTAATAAACCCCCTGCTGCCAGGAGACCTGCTGACTTTAGGTGTGTTATGCAGCTTTACAAAGTCTTAGAACGGATAATACCCATGTGTAATAACCTGTAGAACTCAGCTGCTGCAGTGACCTACTGCAGTGCTCAGCTATGTATGTGTATAGAAAATGTAAGTAAGAAAATACTGTTAAAGTTGGATCATTTTAGTGACTTCGTTTATCAAAACATTTGAGTCCTTTAGTTCATTTCATTTTGTTGATCAGAAAATGTTAAATTTATTCATAAAGTAAGCACATACTATTAGTATACTATTTTTCTAATTATTTTTGTTAGTATCATTATTTTTTGTTCTCTCTCCCTACTTTCTGCCTGTGGGTTTCTCACCCCCTTTTTGCCGTGCAGGCACCTTTTCTTTTGTAACTCAAGGCCTGTAGTCGAGAGGCCTTCTGGGTATTTGGAGCCTGCTCTTGGACACAATTATAATTTAATAAAAATCTTCCACATTTCCCCCCTGAAACACAACATGTCTACACAAATTTTGGCTATAGTTCCTATGATGATATTACAATGCAGCTAAGGACATATAGACCAAATGAGCAGCTCATCTCTCATAGCTTCTGGTCCGAATTGTTTGTTTTATGGTCACGTGACTCCCATGGACGCTATGCAGTTCATTACACGGGAAAAAATATTCCTTTTGTCTTCTAGTCTGAGTATTGCACTGCGTAGCGTCTATGTGGGTTATGTGACAAAAGAACAAGAGATTTGGACTACAAGACTCAACGGTAGCTGCTCGTTTCTGTTTCCTGTACATGACATGCTTTGTGCATGCACACCCAGTGAAAAAATTAACAAATTGCTCTCTGAGACTACTTGTTCTTCTGAGTCATGTTAAAGACTTGTTCAAAAAGAACGAATGGTTCACAAATGACCCCGTCACTACAGCCTGACATTTTGTTAAGGAACGAGTTTGAGAAGCAAAGCTCTACACATATGGTGTGCTAAAAGGTTTAAACTTGGTTAAATTAGGTGGTCAGTCACTAGTTTGTGAAGTTCTATAGCCACCCAATGATGAAATTGTGCAAGAGCTGCTTGCTAACATTTCTGAAAGGAGCAGGAAAGGGTTTCTGTACATTATTGATACAATTCTTAGATTCAGTAGTTTTCTTTTGTGCAATGATGGTCTTTATACATTAGGACAAATGCTTCAGTCATTGACTTTCAGTTCAACAGTTTTTGAGGCACAGAGGTTGACCCATCTCATCTTCAGGCTTTTCTTGCAATCAGAATAGACGTAGCGTGTTTTGTTTGCTGTGTGAGTGAAAAGTCCACAAATGAACCTCATACCACAAATTTCTCTCATTTTCTCTTTTGACTTTGCTTACAACAGATTTGATGTTTGTCTCATCTGGCCTATAGCCCACTGCAGCTTCAGCAACACAATGCATTTGTTCCAGAGATGATGCGATTGATGAGCTCTGAAAATTGTTGTGTGGTATCAAAGTGTGCAGATTGTAGTCCTCAGGATCAAACAAACGTGCTGGAGTTGACTCGGGTGATCAATCGGACATCTGTGGCAATTTATTATTTTTTCAGATTTCGTTCAATAATTCTGTCCAACGGCCTGGATGATGGCCAAACTATTTTTTTTCATGTATTATTTGCACAGGGGTGATGTGGTACTGTGACTTTAACAGATGACTGAGAGACTGTTATTACAGTTATTGCTATTACTGTTTCAGCTGAGAGAAGGTTTGTACATGTTCCATCTACATGCTGCCCGGCACATTGGATGAGGTAAGTCACGTCACATCGGCTTTTATTGTCATTTCAGTCATATACTGTTCAGTACACAGTGACATGACACGCCGTTCCGCCAGGACCAAAGTGCTACATACAACAGAAACGAACTAGATAACTAGCAGGCCTAATCAGCTGACTGTAAGATAAACCGAATTTACATCATAAATTATCAAAAAACATTCTAAAGTACAGCACCGTCGTCCAGGGTCCGGGTTCGATTCCCGTCTCTGTGTGTGTGGAGTTTGCATGTTCTCCCTGTGCTTGGTGGGTTTCCTCCGGGTACTCCGGTTTCCTCCCACAGTCCAAAGACATGTAGGTTAGGTTAATTAGCGTTCCCAAATTGCCCATAGTGTGTGTGTGTGTGTGTGTGTGTGTGTGTCCTGTGATGGATTCCCCCTGTCCAGGGTGTCCTAAGTCTCCTGGGATAGCCCCCCCCCCCCCCCCCCGCGACCCTGAATACAGGATAAAGTGGTATAGATGATGAGTGAGTGTTCTAAAGTACTATACAAAAGATAACACAAGACAACAAAGTGCAAATAGGAGCAGCAACACGACACAATGCAGTAAACTGTGATGTACTGAGATGGTGTGATGAGGTCGTGCAGGTTAATGGACTGATGGATTAAAAACGGGTAAACAGTTCTTGTGAGTAGCTGCAGAGACGAGAGAGAGTCCCTATAGCAGCTGATAATATTAATATTTGTGCAAAAAACGATTTCCAGTTGGTGTTTAAATTTGCTGGATGATTATAGATCTGTGTGTGTGTGTGTGTGTGTGTGTGTGTGTGTGTGTGTATCAGTCCGGTTCTTTCTTGTTGAGTAGACCGATGGTATGTGAGTAGAAGCTATTACACAGTCTGGATGTGAGGACTCCGATGCTTCGGTACCTTTTCCAGATGGCATGAGGGTGAAGAGTGTGTGAGAGGGGCGTGGGTGTGTATGTAAGGGGTGTGTGTGTCCGGACAGCCTTAATGCTGGTGGTTTTGCGGATGCAGTGTGTGGGGCAGATGACTGTGACAGAGGGAAGAGAGACCCAGATGATCTTCTCTGCTGTCCTCAATATCCGCTGTAGGGTCTTGCAGTTCCAGATGGTACAATTCCCAAACCAGTGATGTAGCTGCTCAGGATGCTCTCGATGGTTCCTCTGTAGAAGGTGGTGAGGATTGGTGGTGGAAGCTGGGCCCTCCTCAGCCTTCTCAGGAAAAGATAGTATATGTGGATGTAACAGATATGTACAGTATATCCGTCTTTTCTGTGGTAGGTATTTACAGGGTCGGGTTGCCAGCTCGACACCTGATTGTATCTGAGCACTTGGGCACTGGGCTCGTACTGGGGACCGTAAAGGATACAGTATGTACTGTAGAGCTGGGGGCCAAAAGTTATATAATATATTCTGTGTGTGTATATATATATATATATATATATATATAGATCAGTACCCTCCATAATTATTGGCACCCCAGGTAAAATGTGTTCTTTAGCTTCTAAAAAATTCAGTTTTGTTCTAAATAACACGGGACCACAATGGAAAAAAGAGGAAATTCCAGCCTTTAATTCAAGTGCATTTATTCAGTGGAAAAAAAAATCCCACATTGAGAAATAATTATTTTACATCAAATCATGGGTGCCACAATTATTAGCACCCCTGATGTTTAATACTTTGTACAACCCCAAAACAGCACCTAATCTTCTCCTGTAATGTTCCACAAGATTAGAGAACACAGACAGGGGGATCTTCGACCGTTCCTCTCTGCACAATGTCTCTAAATCATCCAGTGACCCGACTCCTCTCCTCTGCACTCTCCTCTTCAGCTCCACAGGTTTTCAGTGGGGTTGAGGTCTGGGGACTGAGAGGGCCACGGGAGGAGCCTGATTCTGTGTGTGGTGAACCATTTCTGTGTAGATTTGGCCACATGTTTTGGGTCATTATCTTGCTGAAAGACCCAGTGACGACCCATCTTCAGCTTTCGGGCAGAGGCCACCAGATTGTGCTTTAAAATGTCC
>JAAGKR010014002.1:0-10000 GCA_011419295.1 Clarias macrocephalus
TCCCATCACTCCCCCATCACCTCCCATCACTCCCCCATCACCTCCCATCACCCCCATCACCTCCCATCACCCCCATCACTCCCATCACTCTCCCATCACTCCCCCATCACCCCTTCATCACCCCCCATCACTCCCATCACTCCTCCCATCACTCCCCCATGACCTCCCATCACTCCCCCCATCACTCCTCCCCATCACCCCCCATCACTCCTCCATCACTCCCCCATCACTCCCCCATCACTCCGCCATCACCCCCATCACTCCCCATCACTCTCATAAATCCCCCATCACTCCTTCCATCACTTCCCCCATTACTCCCCCCACAGATCACTCGTTCTGATTAAATTTGGACTTGTACAGATTCTCATAAAACGACGAGACAGAGCGCGAGGTTCTGCTGGCTCTGTGCAAAACACCATTAATCTGAAGCGAGGACAGTTACTTTCTTTTATAGAGTGGAAGAAATATATAGTCTTTTTCCTAATGAGGCCTAATTAAGGCACCTTTCTCCAATTCCACAAAACTTTAATCAGGGCCGAATTGTAAACTCTGGTGTAAGAGGCGAAACTCACCAGCTATGTCAGTTTGCTCAGTACTTTAGTACTTTGGTCTCCTCCACTCTTAGATGCTCTGTTGGCATGTTTTAGTTCTCACTCCCCCCATCACTCCCCCATCACCCCCCCTCCCCCATCACTCCCCCCATCTCCCCCATCATCATTATGGCTTTGTTTCTGACCCGATACTTTAAAAAATCCCATTTAACTTTATAAACTTTCATGTCATTTGCAAGAAATTTGCACTTTCATGTGGAGTGGCGTTGAAAGTTTCATCATCATGGTGCTGATTGTTAAATTTCCATTTTCCTTTTCCACCTTTTAATTTCTGAGAAGATTTTAACTTTTATATCATGAATGTATGGTCAGAGATGTGAGAACAGAGACATGAGAGACACCCGGAACAAACAGCAGAGCCAAAGAGGAAATGAAAAATAAATCAACTCCAGATCTGTGAGGTTGTGCTTTGTTGTCTTTAATGCCTGGATACAGACATAAAGATTACTGATGAAGTCGCACAAAAGACTGACATCACTTCCTGTCTGGGCTTAATAATTGATTTCTGTAGCCTCTCCGCTCCCTCTAGTGGCCATGTAACACGTATCACCCAGTAATATAAATCTAAGGTATATTTAAATGCCCTGTTTGTTTTATCTTTAAACCTTCACTAAACAGATTATTATTATTATTATTATTATTATTATTATTACATTTCGTCTCTCTCTTTTCCTCACACAGATTGTTCACATTCCTGCAACACCTCGACTACGAACAGCGAGTCGTCATCCACACCAGGGAGAGAGCAGATCTGCGGTGAGACGTTAATGCTATTAAATATAATATGATGTTTACAAAATAGCCTGACTGGTTGTGATTGGTTAGAAGCTGTTGACTAATTAAATTACAGTGTGTTTGTTTATATTCATCTGATTTAAAATTGTTGACATGGTGATGTTTTCTGTAAAGACAAACATCCTTCTGTAACATTTATGGAAGAAATATCAACTCCTGAAGATGTCAAAAATGTTACATGATTTTAACTTCAGCTTCCAGAGAGAGAATAAGGAGAGGCTGGTGAGGGTGACCTCTGTGCTGTGTGTGTGTGTGTGTGTGTGTGTGTGTGCGTGTGTGTAGTGGACAGTAAACTGTTCCTGTTGCTGTGTGGAGCGTTGGCGGTGATCCTGACCTTCCTCACTGCTCTCTGCTGTATCACCGTCTCGCTGAAGAGAAGGTCGCGACCCCCCGAGCACTCACCTGGTGAGGCGCCATTACATCTGCTTTATACGTCTGGAATTAAACGAGCCACAGGTCATGCAAAGTGGAAATGAAACAAAACTCCACACTCTCATGATGATTTTATAAATTTCTTTAGATATGTGACAAAAATATGTTTTGTTTTCTGTCTGCATGAATCAAAAATTAAATATGAAGAAATGATGCAGTACACTTAAACCCATAGTTTCTTACACACCTGGAAATAAAATTTTATGACTAGTTAATGATAGCTAACTGCTAACACACGCTGATTTTTTTATATTCTCCTAATATCTCTGAGTTAAACAAAGTCACTTCACACAGCTTCATCATGATAATTATTAATGATTTATGAGAGAGATTTGAAGCTTTTAATTCCATTTTTTTCTCTTTTTTTCTGTAAAGACCTCAAGACCATCGATGTCTTATACGCAGAAGTTGACTTTTGCAGAAAAAGAAAAAGGAATGGGAGCGAAGGTGAACCTGTGGACAGCGAGGCAGCGATTTACTCCGAGGTGGCAGAAGAAATGAACCGCGGGACAGGAAATCACACTTTCGCAACCTATGGACTGAATTAAATTAATAACGGTCTATTATTCTGATTTGCCTCTATCGCTTGGCAATACGCAACTGGGTGTCAAAACTTTTAAACAAGCTTTTTTATCCTTTTTTTTCATCCATTTTTTTTATCTGGTAAATTCGTTTGCAATGAAATAATAATAATAATAATAATAATAATAATAATAATAATAATAATAATAATACATGTGTTGCTTCTGTGGGTGTCATTGTATTAAAGGTGCCAAAACCTTTACACACAACCCTGTTTAGCATTTACCTGCTCCGGTCTTCTTCACCTGCTGAGTAATTAATAATCAGCTCTAGCTGTACACCTGACTTAAGCTCCGCCCTAATGCTCACTCTGCAGCTCCACCAGCAGGAGGCGCTGCTGCACTGGGTCTAACAGACACTCAGCAGATACACAACCTCACTGAGACTCACACTCAGCGTTTAATCACCTGGTGCACTGCAGGGGAAGCACACTGAGGGGGTTAGAGTCAAGGAGACACAGAGACAGACACAATGACATGAAGCCAGACAAGCAGAGACAGAGAGAGACAGACAGTTAGACTGAGGGAGAGACAGATAGACAGACAGACAGATGGAGGGACAGACAGATAGACAGAGAGAGAGAGAGAGAGAGAGAGAGAGACACGGACAGACAGAGCATCTGTCTCTGTTCCAGCTGAGTTTAGTTTTCTGTCTCTCTGGTTATCTTAATTTTTTTTCCTCCAGGTTCCAGGAAATGTGTTTCACGGATGGAGCACAGCTGTTCTCCACATTCCTGTGTGTGTGTGTGTGTGTGTGTGTGTGTGTGTGTGTCTGTTCCTGCTTTAACTCTACACACAGTTGGGCTGTGTACTAAACCACCGCGAGTGAAAGCTGGAGCGGATGCTGCACCACGCTGACGTTAGATTTATTAAATGAGGAAGAGACACGTGTTTAATCTGTTCAGCGTGAGGTTTAATGGTGTGGAATGTCAGTCACACTCGTCAGTTACAGCTGCACAGCTTCTGTTCTGCACGATCCCTCCTGGCCAATCAGAACACAGAACCAGCATCCAGTACCAGCGCCGTGATGTAAGAGGTTCTGATGGTTCTGTTGGACTGCAGGAGTCGTGTCATGACCGAGCTCCTACACGGGCTTCCTCGGGTCCGCATGTCACTACACGCCATAACGCTCATCAAGAATTCTCACCACACACAGCTATGAACAGGTTCAGCACACACACACACACACACACACACACACACACACACACACACACACACACACACACACACACACACTCCATTTCCTGCATTAATGAGCTCATTATTTCATTATGTATATCATTATTTCACACTGTCAGTAATAACACGGAGTAATTACACTGAAGTGTTCGCAGAACCAGAACCAGAACACTCACTGTACCCGGAGCGCATCATTATAAAGGTAGATGATGTAAATATGATGTAAATGATGTAAACGTTTGTGTAAACCTGGTGCACAAGTAAAGAGCACACTGTCTCCGCACGGTAAACTCCGTACTTTGAGCAAACAGAGGTTTTTGTGTTAAGGAGACACACTCCTGTTACGACAATAAAAAAATAATTAAAAAAAAGTTTTTCATCACATTAGTAACAAACACTTTCACCTCATCTCATTATAACGAATAAACGTTCATTTCTTCACAACTGAGTAAACAAAGTCGTTCCACGTGAACAGGTTTTCAGGACTGTTTACTGTTCTGTGGTCTTTCACAGGTTTGTGGTTTATCACGTTTCCATGGTAACCTGGAGGCTCAATCACTAAAGTTCATCGTCAACATCTGCACAAATGCAGTGTTTACCCTGCACTCCAGCTGTTTTGTTTAAAACTCAGATTAAACTTCTGCTGTGTGTGAGAGAGACCAGAATAAACGTCTGATCACAGGCACGTCACAATCCGACCCGGACCCTCGCCTCATCTCGGAATCTGCTGCTCTGAAAGAGGAACCTTTGTTAGAACTGAGATACGAAGAAGGCTTCTAAAGATTCATCCGTGTGTGTGTGTGTGTGTGTGTGTGTGTGTGTGTGTGTGTGTGTATGTGTTGTATTTATAAAAATTGTTAAGATGCCTTCAGTGATGTAACTTCTGAGAAACACAGCCTTGTGTGATAGAGAGGAAGGCCACACCCACAGGATGTACAAGGCCACGCCCACAGACTAAAAAATGTCACAGCCACATATCACATTAGAATGTGTGTGTGTGTTGTGTAGTGTTTCCTCGTCTTCACATAGCACTGCGTCTGAGAAAAGCACAACCCCTACTTTTTTTTTTTTTTTTTTGTGAGTGATAAACCACAGATTTCCAGAGTTGTATGTTTCTGTTTTTCAAACCTGATTACACACACTTTGCATTCATAAGTGTTTTAAGGTGAGCGTGTGAGGATTATGCGGTTGATGCTAAACTAATAGCTAGCGTTTATTATTAGCAGCGCTAACCTCATAGTAAAGTGCAGAACCTGAACTCTCTCTTTAGGGTTCCTCGTGAATCCATTCAGAGCTTCTTCAGTCTGAGTTCTTTCATTTTTAGTTTTCTGGTAGAAGTTGGGTAACTCTATTAGAAACATTTGTTTTACAAAAATGTTTGCAGATGAACCTTTTCACAAAGCATTTGTTGATAGAATAATAAATTGTCCACATGTTTAGGATCTAGAACTTTCACAACCGTTGAGTCTTAACAGGAATGCTGCTCCAGGTCTTGTTAAATCCACCGTTGTGGTTCTTCCCTCTTTTATAAAGTGTGTGTAGTGTGATGTGACATCTCGGTGAGAAGGTTCTGGATCTCCTCATATCTTATTGGCAAGGATCTTTTTGTTGAGTTTCTTGAAGAACGATTGGACGTTGCAGAGCCTGCACTTCTTCCGTTTTCGGTTCCTTCCTCGTTTGTAGTAGATTCCCTCCCAATTCCCCTCGTTCTCCTCGTCTTTCACCCAGGGTCTCCAGGCCCCACCGTTGTTCTGCGGATTGGCGCGCGGGTCGTCGGGCGGGTACCGGACAGTCGTGGCTGTACTGTTGTAGAAGGCCAGGCGCTGGAGGAGCTTCTTCACCACGTCTGGTCGGTTCTCCGCCAGGTCGTTTCTCTCACATGGATCCTCCGTAATGTTAAAAAGCCAAATCGACTTCTTCTCCATTTCCACGTCCCCTCGTTCCAGGTTCCACCATCCGACCGGGAAGCTGGTTAACACCTGAGGAGGGATCCAGTCTCCGTGACCTGGATCTCCTGTCAGAAGTTTCCAATCTCCGACTCTTATGGCCGACTGGACCGCCGTGTCCCACAATCCCTTGCCTTCCTGCAGCGACCCTAACCCACGCCGATGCAGAGGATCGATGTTGTGTAGGATTTCACACCTGGGAGATGCTCTGTCCTCGCTGATAACAGGCCAAATGTCGTAACCGTCCAGCTTTTCATTCTGTGAAATGTTCCCTCCAGCCAAACCTACGAGAGTCGGGAACCAGTCCGTGATATGGATTAGCGCTTTGCTAATCCTGCGCTTGTAGCGTATTAGTGGACTGTGCACAAACCCCACTGCTCTGACTCCACCCTCCCAGTAAGTCCCCTTGCGACCTCGTAATGGCCAGTTGCTCCCTCCGGTGAATGGCTGAGCTCCATTATCTGTAGAGAAAATGATGACAGAGTTGCGATAGTAGCCATATTTGCGCAGCGCATACGTGATGTTGTGCACCGCCTCGTCCACGATGGACACGGTCGCTGCATATTTTCTGCGTGGAACATTCCCCATGGTACGATACGGATAAATATATGACTTGGGCGGCTTTAAAGGCGCGTGAGCTGCCTGAAGGGACAGGTAGATGAAAATCGGCTGAGACGGATCGTGTGTTGCTAAAATCTTGCGCACTCTCTGAGTGTACAGATGAGTGGAGTATTTTCCCACTTTGCTCCACGCTAATGAGTCACCGTCGTGCAGGTCGAAGCCACACAGAGATTTCCCGTCGCACGAGTCAAACGTGTAATAATCCACACTTCCCGTCAGTGAGCCGAAGAAGGTGTGGAAGCCGCGGTTCGTCGGGAGGCAGCGTCTACGGTAGAAGCCCAGGTGCCATTTTCCCACCATGTGGGTGGAGTAACCTGCTTCCTGGAGACGCTGCGGTAGCGTGGACACGTTCAGTGGGACGCAGCTGGGCTGACGGGGACGGATGATCGAGTGTTGGAGACCCGTGTGGATCTGATACCTGCAAAGATATACAGTTTATCATTGTTAGCATGCTAGCACTGTCAGAGTTAGTCGTAAATAGTTAGTCGTAAATAGTTTATAAGTTACCTGCCCGTGATGAGCTGACTGCGTGACGGTGTGCACAGCGGCTGCACGTAATAATTCTCCAGTCGCACTCCTTCGGCCGCCAGCTTGTCGAGGGTGGGAGTGTGGAGCTCGGCGCTGTGGTAGCCGATATCGTTAAAGCCCTGATCGTCAGTCAGGATGAAGATGATGTGAGGAGGAGGCCTGGGTTTAAACACACCGCTGAAACGATCCGAGTCGCTCTCCACCAGATTGGGCTTCACCCAGTCCCACAGAGCTCCGCCCACGTCCAGCACGACACACAGAACACACAGAGACAACATGGCCGCAGTATAAGGGTAGGGGGCGTGAGGGGCGCGTGAGGGAAATCACACACGTCCATAGAGATGAGAAAGTGCAGTGAGGAATGAAGGAAGAGCTACAGGTCCAGAAGACAGTCCAGCTGTTCTTTGTCCTCTAAAATCCACTTCTTTTATTTTCATATCGTCTCCTGGAGATTCATGAAGATGCCAAAGAAAGTGTTAGTTAAATCCTGCATCTTTTTACTCCAGAAAGCATCACGACAACCTCTTGACATGCACTGGCCAATACTGGCCAGAGGGTCATGAGGTTCGATCCCACCACCAAGCCGCGTTTAATCCTCAGCTCAGGAGTCGTGTCTGGTCTCTCTGGAGAAATTCACCGGGAAAACTGAGAGAACGTGCTCACAGGACTGAAAACACATTCAACCTCCTAAAGTGCAACACAAACTCTGCTTCATGAAAAAAGAAAAGAAACAGAAAAGATAAAGCAAGCGGCTCACTGCAAGTCTTCAAGATCTGTGCAACGCTCCAGGCAAGGTGAAGAAGCAGCGAGTAGAGTGGAACTGAAGCGTTCCTCTGACACACAGCTGGCCACTCGTCTGAGTTTCGGGGGGTTTAAAGTCTCCTTCGTGCTCCTGTGAGTTTCAGCTTCAGTGCTGACGTGAGAAAGTGAGGGTTGCCAGATGTTCGTGACAAAAAGGCTCCAATTACAAAACTCTAGATGAGCAGCACTGAAAAAAACGCTGAATAAGATCGTCTATATGTAAAAACACACACTCATTCTTTTTTCTTTCTCTCTTCTCCGGCTCGCCCCAGCGCCTGTTTTATGCGAACACACACACGTCCACTCAGAGGCACGTCTGTACTGAATCTCAAACGGAGAATAAACACACACGTCTCTGTCTAATCAGCTTTAAACCTTCTGATTTAATCAGTCATGATGTCACTAATCAGATCTAAAAGAGAGAGGAAATGGAATAAAGATCTTCCCTGTGTGACCTCTCGAATCCTCCCCGTCGCTCGTCTCATGAGCTTGTGTTCTGTGTGTGTCGTTACTGAGTAGCTGAAGCCTAGAACATGGGATTTATTTCAGGATACGATTTATTTGTGTTTAAAATGGATTTATAACGTGAGAAAGTGTGTAAGTTGTTAGCTTGAAGTAATCTTTGTTCTGCTAACATACCAGACATCGTATTAGGTTTGTTAGCAATGCTAGGGTAATTAGCTACAAAATCTCACTAAAGGCACTTTACAAACCTACAAACCTGTGTAAAGTAAACGACAAGAGAACATATATACCACAACATTCACTGGAAAAACTGGTTACATTTTAATGAATTGGTTTGTGTGTTACTGCTTCGTATTAGCAGATTAGCAGAACAAGCTAACTGCAGAGAGAGAGAGCGAGAGAATCTTTTCACTCTTCTGCTAAAGTTCGTTTTTCTCGTAGCGTCTCTGTGTGTGTTGAATGTAATGTGAGAGTGCAGACGTCAGGAGACGACCCACGTCCCACCTGCAGTGGGAGCGGCGCTGTGAGGGAGACGATGGACAGTGTTGAGCTAATCATGCTTTTGGCTTGTGGTGAGGAATTATTACTTCACCACATCGTACAGAACATCTCACAGCACACACCTTCTCTGTACGTGAATGTTCACATGTGGCTTCGTTAGTCGCTCATGTCAATGCACACACACACAGACACACACTGAAGCATTTACCTGCACATTTTAGTTCATTATTAATAAACACTTCCCATTAAGTTTGTTAATTTCTCATACAATCATAAAACATGGCTTTAACAAGCAAGTTAATAAAAATCTATTATTCATTCTCAAAGTAAAAAAATTGTTTACTCCGTTTGCAAAACTGCATTTCAGTTATTTCACTGATTATGGCGTTATATGTATGTTTTCGTATTATAACAGTAGAATTTAAACACATTAATATGGGTGTGCATGTCTCCATCACACACAATAGATTCGAGTGAAAACCACGGACCTGGCAACACAGACAGCGGGGGCGCACGCGCACACACACGCACAAATAGGGTCGCGAGCTGGAGGATGTAGGATGACGTGTCCTTGGCCCCTCCCCTCCCCGCACTGAGCCCCTCAGAGCTGTAACTCGCCCTGCGCGTTTATACCTGCTGTTACGGTACCTCACAGAAACCTCCCAGCCCAAAAGTTTACACACCCTGGTGGGGATAGAGACTCACCTTCATCCATTTCTTCACAAAGATATAAAGACACAAACTTTAGAAACACACACACACACACAAATACGTGTGGCGCAGAACTGCCGGAAGTCTGCACTAAAACAGAAGGTGTGATTTATTCGGATTATATTTCGTTTTAAATATCTCACTGTGAGAGAAAGAGGTTTGTTCTGCCCCCTAGCGGCCGCTGACGGAAATGTCACTCATGCTGAAGGATAAAATAAATGACATCATAAAGATAACTTGATATATTTATTAAAGAACAACACTTTAATTACAGTTTCACACACACATACACAGACAGAGTGTTTAGAGGAAGCTGAAGAACTTGTCTCAGGCTTTGGCAGTGACGGCGTTCTGCACAGCTTTAGCCACCTGATCAGCGCTCATGTTGTCCAGAGGAACACTCTGCTCTTTCCCGAACGCTGGAAGAGTCAAACACACACACACACACACACACACACACACACACACACACACACACACACACACACAGTGGTTACTACACCTTATTATTCCCTTATGAGAATCAGTATCTCTGCACAAATTCACTCCATCACACACATCTGTGTTTCTGTTCAGTCTGCTTAAACACTAATGACGGGGAAAATCGATTCAGTTATGAACGGTGATTCTTTTATGTCCTGATTCACCAACCACCACACTGACGCCAAAATATATTAAAAAAAACATTTATACACATTTTTGTCATCACGAGTCAGTGATCAGAATCGTCTGGTATTCAGTGGGACTGGGCGTGTCCGGGCGTGTCCGGTGGTCAGCTGATCAGTCTCAGATATAAACTGAGCACAAAAACATCAGTGACGCAACA
>JAAGKR010014003.1:0-12612 GCA_011419295.1 Clarias macrocephalus
AGAGAGAGAGAGAGAGAGAGAGAGAGAGAGAGAGAGACAGAGAGAGACAGAGAGAGAGAGAGAGAGAGAGAGACAGAAAGAGAGACAGAGAGAGAGAGAGACAGAGAGAGAGACAGAGAGAGACAGAGAGAGAGAGAGACAGAGAGAGAGAGAGAGAGAGAGAGAGAGAGCATGTTTATAGGGCAGAGAGAGAAGGTGAAATGAATGAGAAAAGGAGCAAAAACTTATGGTCACGAGCAAATAATGGCAGGAAAAAATGAGAAAGAAAAAGAAAAGGTATTACTGTAATAATTGCCAGTGGTGGTGGTGGTGTGTGTGTGTGTGTGTGTGTGTGGGTGGGTGTGTGTGTGAGTGTTTGTGTGTGTGGTTGTTGTGGACATTTAGTCCTTTGCACCCAATTTACTAAAGACCGTCACATCACACACACACACACACACACACACACACACACACACACACACACACACACACAGTGCTGAGACACTAAACTACTGAAAGATACATGCAGCATTACTATGTAGCATATAATGATTTTAGTATAAAATTTATAAAATATCATCTACTCAGTGTTATATGCTTGACTCAGAGCCAAATGTACATGAAACTGAACTAAAATTAATTCTGTATTATTATGTTATGAATTTGTTATGAGATAAAATGCATTTTTGGGTGTTTTAGGGAGAAAATAGAGAACCCACAAGATGGAATTCTGGTGGTGTCACTGTGACAGGTTGAAACATGCTCATATATTTGTTATAAATTATAGAGGCACTGTAAATCCTGATTGAATTATAAGTGTCACAATGTACGAAAGCCCAACAGCACCCCCTACCAATATATTAATATATAAAGTTCACTCATTCAGACAAGTCCAGGCATCCCCAAAGACAACTTCTAGAGGCTTGGTTGGACTGACTTGTTCTCAGTGCACATTCTGGACTACAGCATGTTTATTCCTGTGAGTGATTGATTAAAAAGTAAGTCACCTGTTTACATGTTATACCTGTTTAAATTATTATATTTGGCATTTAGCTTACTGATTCTAGGTCATGTTAAATAGTGCAGCTTGTTCCTATGTTCTGTAGTTAGCTAGTCATTTAAGATATAAAGCATAATTTAAGTACTGTCATTCTGTTGTACTTAATGTCAGATATTTAATGCAATGCATTTGCACCAGTTCTATGCAACCTATAGCATATACCTTGAACTTATTTAATGTTTATCCTGTTTGTATAATACTTCTTGATACCATATCTTTTTTATTGTTTACCATTGATAATTTGTTATCGTATCCTTTTTCTGTTATTGTAGATCACACACACACACACACACACACACACACACACACACACACACACACACACACACACACAACCGCACACTACTACCAACTGCATGCAAGAATAATCCAAATAAACCCTTTAGCTGGAACCACCTCTCTTGCTGAATGCTGAAGCCTTTGATGGCTTTTCCTTATCCACTCATTCATTAGTTGGAATGCTTAGGACTTTAGAAGGCCCAAATGGCTATGAGTTGAGATGTGGCTCTCATGTTGATCACCTTCTGAGCAAAATGCCAGCATCATATCGTGATAGCTTTGTGGAGTTCTGTTTCAGCCATGGCATTCTCCAGACTGGTTCAGACTGCACATACACTCTGCCTGACTTTTCTGCATGGTTGCAACTGAAGTCTCAGGCTAAGCGTATATCAAACAGGGCAGCAGCACTCTATCAAAGTGAGGTACCTAGGATCAAAAGGAAGGATCAACATGTCCTTTTGCACCCAAAGGAAAAATTAACCTCTATCTTTTAACTCAACTGACAGCACCTCACCTGGTCAAGGACAGACGACTGTTAGGTCATCCAAGTTCCAACCGTACTGTCCGTATTGCAACAGTAAAGACCATGTTTTGAATTCTTGTCCTACTTTTAAGCTGCTGAACACAGAGCAAATAAATACATGGATAACAGTTGGAAAGCATTGCTGGAAATGTGGAAGGACTCATGCTGCCAATAACTGCATTCTGAAGCGTGGATGCAAGACCTGTAAAGAGTTGCACCTGACCATTCTTCATGAAACGGCTCTACAATCTAGGGTTAGAACACTCAAAGGAGTGTTCTAATGGTGAATGTTCCCACAGCCAATGTATATTTAGATCATCCAAACCGATCTCCCAAAGTGATGCTTAAGGTACTTAAGGTCCTACTGCACAACCACGATAAAGTCCTAGAAACATATGCAGTAATGGACGATGGGTCTGAGCGTACCACTGCCTTCAGCTGTGGAACAATTAAACCTTCCCACCGATCCTGAAATTATCACTTTACGTACAGTTCGTCAAGATGTAATCAAGCTTAATGGAGCTTCTGTTTCCTTTTCTGTCTCACCCTTGAATAAACCAACTCGAAAGTTCCAGATAAACAACACCTTCACAGCAGAGAACCTCCAACTTTCCGAACACTCCTATCCAGTCGCTACCCTCCAATGAAAATATGCCCATCTCCGCTCCTTACCCTTGCCTCAAATTGTGCGAGCACAACCTCTGTTACTAATTGGGTCTGACATGCCTCACCTGCTTGTGCCAGTCGAATCAGTATGTATTGGACCTCCTAACGCACCCATAGCAGTACACACTAGACTGGGATGGACCCTCCAAGGTCCTGTTGGATACAGCCAAGCTGCTCCCTATGATCAGCAATGTCTGCAGATTTCTACAGATGCTCAGAATGCGGAGCTACTCAAGAATGTGGAGCGCCTTTGGCAGACTGACACTCTGCCCCACATTAATGAAACAACAGCTGCATAATCTCAACAGGACCAGCATGCTCTGACATTACTTCAGACATGTACCACTAGGGTAGAGGTGGATGGCGTTCTGTGATATGCCTAGATTCAACAGAAAGGGCTAGAGCTCTTGTAGATGGCCTGCGACAATTGCTGCTTTCTGGAGGGTTTGAACTCCGCCAATGTGCCAGCAACAGGCCAGAGGTTATTGAACACCTCCCATCAGAAGCAAGGTCACTGAGTAGTGAACTATGGCTGTCCCAAAAGACTCAGGACCTCTTGTAGGGCACACTAGGATTGAGGTGGAATTGTCTGACTGATTCCCTAGGATATAGACCTCGCCAATTTGAATGTCTCCAACCCACCTTGAGAAACATCTATAAGGTACTGGCATCACAGTATGACCCTCTTGGATACCTAAATCCGTTCACGACCCAAGCCAAGATCCTCATTCAGGACCTATGGAAGCATCATGTTGAATGGGATGACCTCATTGAACCCAACAACCTACGGAATAGATGGTTAAACTGGGTACAAGAACTACCTAGCATAGAGCAGCAATTAAAGGAGCAATTAGCCGAACAGAAAATCTCTTTCCGATTTATTCCCCCTAGTGCTCCACATTTTGGTGGCATTTGGGAGAGGGAAGTAAAATCTGTGAAACAAGCTCTGAAGGTAATCCTGAAGGAACATACAGTCCCAGAAACCGTCCTCCGCACTGTTCTCATCGAGGTGGAGGGAATCATGAATGCTAAGCCTTTAGGCTATGTATCATCTGATATTGCTGATCTAGACCCCATCACACCTAACATCCTCCTTATGGGCCACCATGACTCCTCTCTACCACAAGTGATATATGACTCCAGCAATCTTCTTGGGACCAGGAGGTGGCGACATAGCCAAATTCTTGCAGATCAATTCTGGACAAGATTTATCCACTATTATCTGCCAACACTACAGGAAAGACAAAAATGGCTGAAGGACAAGAACAACGTTGGGGTCAACCATGTAGTGCTCATCAATGACCCACAACTTCCACGAGCTCTCTGGCCTGTCGGGACAGTGACCCAGACCTTCCCTGGACCTGATGGACGAATACGGACAGTTGAGGTTCAGGTTCAAGATCGCACATATGTAAGACCTGTAGCTCAATTAGTTCCACTTCCTAAACTCATTGACGATGATAGCAATAGTCCTACCATTGAGTAAGGGTTTCTCCCAGGTGCAAATGTCCCACTGGACATTTGGGGGCAGCTATGTACGAAAGCCCAACAGCACCCCCTAACAATATATTAATATATAAAGTTCACTCATTCAGGCAAGTCCAGGCATGCCCAAAGACAACTTCTAGAGGCTTGGTTGGACTGAGTTGTTCTTAGTGCACATTCTGGACTACTGCATGTTTATTCCTGTGAGTGATTGATTAAAAAGTAAGTCACCTGTTTACATGTTATACCTGTTTAAATTATTATATTTGGCATTTAGCTTACTGATTCTAGGTCATTTTAAATAGTGCAGCTTGTTCCTATGTTCTGTAGTTAGCTAGTCATTTAAGATATAAAGCATAATTTAAGTACTGTCATTCTGTTGTACTTAATGTCAGGTATTTAATGCAACGCATTTGCACCAGTACTATGCAATCTATAGCATATACCTTGATCTTATTCATTGTTTATCCTGTTTGTATAATACTTCTTGATACCATCTTTATTATTGTTTACCATTGATAATTTGTTATTATATCCTTTTTCTGTTATTGTAGACCACACACACGCACACACGCACACATAACCGCACACTACTACCAACTGCATGCAAGAATAATCCAAATAAACCCTTCAGCTGGAACCACCTCTCTTGCCGTCAGTTTCTCTAACCAGAAACTCCCACCACCATTTCCATTAGTACTCTACGCGAACCCTTGAGCTGCTCCGAAGCTCGCACACACAATCTGCATTAAGCATTAAGCCTGTGATTTAATTTTATTATTGGTTATTTGAAACTGTGATAAGTGTTATCGGAGATCTACAAAGTTGTCTCAATCTGTTAGCCTGTGATCGATTACTTTGGTCTTCTCTCAGATACCTTGGAGAAATTCCACTCTTTTCCTCATTGCAGTAAACCTACGGTTGAGGAAACAGCAAATATCACTCTTGTGATTATTTCTCCCCATTTTTAGGGGCGCAACATTTTGGAGGCACCGCTGGGATTGCTGTTCAGATGTGTGGTGTCCATAAATTGGTTACTGAGGTCTGAGCAAGCTACATCCCCTATACTACAACCCAGGTGGGTTGCGGCAAGGAAGGAGTTGTCATTCAAAGACGACTGGAGTTTGGTGGTCAAGTGCTTGTCACCTGAGACCAAGACAGAGATCATCAGGAAGAGTAAAGACCATCCACTTCAGAGTCAACGGCTGCATAGGAAAGGCTCCTGCCATCCTGTTAACATGACAACTCTGGAAGATCTACAGGAAGAGGTAGTAGGAGAACTACATACACTGAACAAAAACAGCTTACTGGAGACCTTCTCAACATATCGGGTGAACAAAGAGTAGATGTTAAAATAAAATCATGCATATCTTTGGTAACTCATATTCTGAAGTATCTTGAAAGAGAGGAGATGACAGAGTTAGAATATGAAGGTATTTCAGAATGGTTGCTGTTGAGAGACAAAATTGCAGGTATGGTCAGTGGCGGCTGTGATGAAGTAAGTACCCAACAAAATGTTGAAAAAGCAGCACCAATAAAAGTAATGGAGGGTCTAAGAACTGTAAACCAACAAGAGGAAGTGGGAATGGAACAAACTAGAGTAAACCCCCCTGATCCTTTTGGCAGACCCCACACCACTGCCAGCCCTCAAATAAACATGCGGACTCCACTCAACACTCAACTACAGCAGCCAAGCCCATATTGGCGTAAGGATTTCAAAATATCAGGGCAAATAGGTGAGCCAGGCCAGTAAGATAAATTGACATTCTCCAGTCTGGCTCATCAGATAGAGAATGGACTAAGCAGAGATTATCCTGAGATTGAAATAGTTGATGCTGTAATCAGAGGTATCTCCCCAGGTTTACAGTTGCGCAGCTACTTAGAAGGAAAATCTCACCTAACCCTTCCCACGCTCAGACACATTTTGCGCTCACACTTCCAAGAAAGGAGTGCCACCGAACTTTATAAACAACTCGCTTCAGAAGCACAACATAGTAGAGAGAACCCCCAAAGCTTTCTAATGCGAGTTTTGGATTTGAGACAAAAGGTGCTGTTTGCATCACAAGAGTCAGAGTCAGGACTCAAGTATGACACAGCTCTAGTCCAGCACATGTGCCTACATACAGTACTAACTGGGCTGCAGAATGACAGCATCAGAATAGATATGCAGCTTCTACTGTTAGATACTGGGACTTCAGATTAGCTCCTGTTAGAGAGGTTAAATATTGCCTGCGCTAATGAAGTAGAAAGGACGAATAAAAAAAAACTTAGCACCACACAGTTAGCTACAACTGCAAGTGTAGTTCAACCAGAAGAAATTACAGAACAGAATTAGCTGAACTTAAGACAGGTGTAGCTTCACTAAAGAGCCTTAGTGCAGAAATAGCCCAAATTAAAGAGACACTACAGCAGCCCATGTTCCAGTCTCAGCTCTATTCCCCATCTGCAATTTGGAGGCCAGACAAAGGACTCCAGCCACCTAATTTACAGCAACAATATTACAGTCATCATGTCCATCCCCCAGCCCCAGGTTTAGTGCAGCATCAGTATGCACCTCACCAAGCCAACCACTCTTCATCTAGTGTGCCACGGAGGTGTTTTGTCTGCTAACAGACAGGAACAGATGAACGATGCGTGCACTGTTATCGATGTGGGAGCGGAGAACATTTTCAGGCTGGCTGTAAAATCATGGGGGGTGAGACAATCAAAGGAGGTCCTTTTAAACGTAAGATGGTTACCACGACGGGACGAGTGTTAACCATAGCCAACAGAGAGTCCCATACGTGTGCCATAAGTGGGAAAAGCTGAAACAGTGCTCATCCTGTAAAAATACGCTATACTGTTCCATATCATGTCAAAAACAGCATTGGACTGAACATCAGAAAGAATGTATGCATCTAACAGATAAGAGTAAAAACCTGCTCCACAGAGAGAAACATGCTAACAATCTACCAGAGCAAAGTTGAGCACTCTCACAGAATCACCTTCCCAGTGGGCAGGCAGTGTCTTGTTGAGTGTTACCTGGAGGGGGGGGCACAGATTACAAGCCTTATGGGACACAGGCTCTCAGTTGTCTATCATTGATGAACAGTGGAAAGAGGAATTCTTACCAAAGACAAGGATGAGAGATGTTTCAGAGATCCTAGACTCACCTGATAGTTTGACATTGACTGTAGCAAATGGGACTGAAATGCCTTACCTGGGATGGATTGAAACAACCTTCTGGTTAGCTTCTGAATCTAACAAAACAAAAGAACTGACTGTTCCAATACTTGTGATGAAAGGTTGGCACCTATCCTATCCCATCATAGGTTTCAATGTTATTGAGCAAATCCTGACAAACACTGAAAAGGCTAGACAGTATACTACAGTAAGAAGAGCTTTTCCAACTCTCTAAAGAAACAAGGTGAGTGCCTTCATACAGGCTGTTAGCACAGACCAGACAGAGGAATATGGGGTGAAAATAAAGAAAGGGGGGGTTATGGTACCTAAACATAGTAACATCCATGTTGAATGTTGTGTGGCTGCCCAGCCCTTTAAAGAGGATAGGACTGTACTGTTTGAGCCAGAACTGAACCCCCATTTGCCTGATTCTCTTAAATTTGTTGACACTTTAGTCAGGGTTAGGAAAGTGTTTTCCCAGTCATCACGATAGATGTCTCTAACCCAACTAGCCATGACATTTTCCTGCAGGGGCGCACACTACTTGGCACAGTGCAAACCATCATGACCGTATTACCTGCCGGAGCCTTTGAAAAAGTTGTAACATCAGCCACTGTACATAACACTACTTTGCAAGTTCCATACAACCATGAACAGTGGGACCCACCAGTGTATTTAAGTCACCTAAATGAGAGCCAGAGACAAGTAGTTAGACAGATGCTGAGAGAAGAGTGTCACACTTTCTCCAGAGCAGACAATAATATTGGTTGCATTGAAAAACTGGAAATGACAATCTCCCTTGAAGACCCTGAGCCAGTCAAACGAACATATATGTCAGTGCCCCGGCCATTGTACCAGGAGATGTAGGGTTATCTCCATGACCTTATAGCTCAGGGCTGGGTCAGGAGGTCACACTCTTCATACTCTTCTCCTGTTGTGTGTGTGAGGAAAAAGGATGGCACCCTGCGGCTGTGCATAGATTACAGGGACCTCAACAAGAAAATCTGTCATGACCGTCATCCTATCCCCAGAGTCCAAGACATCATGAACAGTTTAGGTGGTAACTCCTGGTTCTCTCTCCTAGATCAGGGAAAAGCTTACCACCAGGGATTTATCTCTGAGGAAAGCAGGTCACTGACAGCTTTTCTTACCCCGTGGGGACTTTATGAATGGATACGCATCCCTTTTGGCCTCATGAATGCCCCTGCGGCCTTTCAACACTGTATGGAGGAATGCTTGGATGGGCTCTGGGATAACATCTGCATCCCTTATTTAGATGACACACTGGTTTTCAGTAAAGCCTTTGATGATCATGTGAGTGATGTAAGGACAGTGCTCCAACGCCTCAGAGAGTATGGTATCAAACTTAAACCCAGTAAGTGTGATCTATTCCGAGGTCCGCTACTTGGGTAGGATAGTGTCTGCAGAGGGAAGTAGAGTTGATCCTGCTGATTTTGAAGCAGTTAGGGCACTGAAAGGTGCCCAACAGACCACAGACTGTGGGCCAGCTCAGGAAAATGTTGGGCCTACTCACCTACTACAGGCAGTACATCAGAAACTTTTCCAGAAAAGCCAGTTGTCTTTATGACCTCCTTAAAGCAGATCCAAACCAAGTACCAGCCAACATGGGGAAGACAAGAAAAAAAAAACAAGCCATGTTGTGCCCTCAAACAAGCCAATCCTATGGACTGATAAGCACCAACAGGCACTTGAACAGCTGACTGACTGTTTGCTCCAACCACCAGTCTTGGGTTTCCCTGATTTTACGCAGCCATTCATTGTACACACTGATGCATCACACCAAGGATTGGGAGCAGTATTGTATCAGAGGCAAGATGGTAAACTGAGAGTCATTGTCTATGGCTCTCGCACCCTAACAGCAGCTGAAAAGAATTACCATTACCATGCAGGTAAGCTAGAATTTCTAGCTCTGAAATGGGCAATCACTGACAAATTCTGTGATTATTTATACGATGCCCCAACTTTCACTGTGTATAGCGATAACAACCCGCTTACCTACATTCTGACAACTGCAAAACTGAATGCAACCACTTCTAGGTGGGTTGCGGAGTTAGCCGATTTTCACTTTACAATAAAGTACAGATCTGGGAAAGAGAATAGTGATGCAGATGCTTTGTCAAGGATGCCACTGGAGGTAGAGTCACTAATGAAAGCATGTTCTGAAGAGCTGTTGCCTGATACCATTGCTGCCCTGATTCAGTCAGTTGAGGCAGAAAAGGAGTCGTCTGCAACCTGGTCATTCACAGCTGTAGCTATGTCAGTCTCAGTGGATAAGCCAGCCACTACATCGATCAGCCCCATTCCGAAGGATCAGATTAGGGAGGCACAAAAATCAGACCAGGTCATCAGTCCTGTGTTCAACTGCAAGCTGTCAGGTTCAAAGCCAAAAGTTAGGGAATTGAAAACAATTAGTCCCAAAACAAAATGCTTGTTCAGAGAATGGGATAAATTAACAACAGACAGTGATGGCATTCTGTATAGAACCACAGCCACCCGTAAGCAGTTAGTGCTGCCAGAGCAGTACAAGAAAAAAGTGTTGGAAGAGTTGCACAACAACATGGGACATCAAGATACTGACTGCACAATATCTCTGGTACGTGATCGCTTCTTCTGGCCTTATATGCAGTCTGACGTTGAGCACCATGTGGCTAAAATGTGCACGTCTTAAAAAGAAAAGGCCATGCTATGACACCAGGGCTCCCCTGACAAATATTGTAGCAACACAGCCCTTTGAATTAGTATGCATTGATTTCCTCCATCTCGACCAATGCAAGGGTGTATACGAGTACATTCTTATCATCATTGACTATTTCACGCATTTTGTTCAAGCATACGCCACCACATCCAAGTCAGGGAAAACTGCTGCAAATCTCATCTTTAATGAATACACACTGAAATTTGGGTTTCCTTCCCGTATCCATCAAGACCAAGGAGGGGAATCAGTTATTCACTCAGTTGGAGAAACTCAGTGGAGTGAAGGGATCCCGAACGACACCCTATCACCCCATGGGAAATGGTCAGGTGGAGCGAATGAACAGAACATTGTTGAAAATGCTAAAAACTCTGACTGAGACACAAAAATCTAACTGGAAGGAATCCCTTAACAAACTGGTGTTTGTAAAAAGAAGTAAAAGGTACTATGACACAAAATTGAGGAGTTCAGTACTGCAGCCTGGTGAGCGTGTCCTGGTCAAAAACCTGACACCAAGGGGAGGACCAGGTAAACTTCGCAATTATTGGGAAGACACGGTTCACACTGTGGTGAGACAAATGGCTCTGACCTGCCTGTTTATGAAGTGAGGCCGGAAAATGGTAGGGGTCGCTCTAGAGTTTTACACAGAAACCTGCTTATGTCATGTGACCACTTACCTTTTGAGGCACAACAAGGAGCAGCGAAAGATGATAAAAATAAACAGAGGAAAAGGAAACAACAGATTGCAATGCAGTCTCAACAGCCTGATGACGACAGTGCAGATGAATATGACCTTCAGTATGAACCACTGCAGGCCCCCACATCTTCAGTGAGTGATAATCAGCATATTGAGCCAGAGATGGAGCTTGGACACAGGCTCCCAGCAGCAGAACCGAGAGTTGAAATAGCAGCACCAGCTGCAACCCGCGTACAGCATCCTAGCAGGAAGCGGCTTGAAGAACACAACGCACTGCCTGAAAATGTGCCTGGTGAGGAGATAAATTTATCAGTGGGAAACCAGTCTGAACAGCCACCACCTATTTGTCCTTCAAGTGCAGCTGCTGAAACTGAGGAGCTACCTTACCAGCTGCCAAAAAAAGAGAGACACCCGCCACAACGTATGACCTATGATCAGTTGGGAATTCCTTCTTGCTACAGCATCCAGCCAACACCTCATCAATTACCCATCTGTCATGCACCAGGACGGGTTTCATGGATGCCAGCCTTACAGCCATATTATTTCCAGTCCCCCTGCATGCATGGGCTTCAACAAACACAAACGTACAAACCAGACTATTACCATGGATAATTCAGGGACTGTATTTTTACAGATTGAGGTTGCAGATGAATTGTTTGCTGCCCATGCGTTGAAGACTGTTCAAGAGCACAGAAAACTGCTATGGATTGTTTATACAGCAGCCAGGCAACAGATGTGAACTGATCATAGACCTTATCGTCTTTGAACTATGACCATCTTGAGTATTCCTCTTATGAAGGACTATAAAATATATACACTGTGAAGTGGGAAATCTTGAGTGAGTTAATGTCGGGCCGACATTTATTTTGTAGGGGAGAGTGTGACAGGTTGAAACGTGCTCATATATTTGTTATAAATTATAGAGGCACTGTAAATCCCGACTGAATTATAAGTGTCACAATCTGCATTAAGCATTAAGCCTGTGATTAAATTGTTTTATTGGTTATTTGAAACTGTGATAAGTTTTATCGGAGATCTACAAAGTTGTCTCAATCTGTTAGCCTGTGATCGATTACTTTGGTCTTCTCTCAGATACATTGGGGAAATTCCACTCTTTTCCTCATTGCAATAAACCTACTGTTGAGGAAACATCAAATATCACTCTTGTGATTATTTCTCCCCATTTTTTAGGTATGTTGCCAATATTTGACACCACTAAATGAATTTAATTGCTGGCTAACAAGTTTGGAGTGTTCAAAGTATTTTAAAGTAAATGTTAGCAACATAGTAATCCTTGTGTGTGTGTGTGTGTGTGTGTGTGTGTGTGTGTGAGAGAGAGTGTGAGAGTGTGTGAGTGGAGTGCCTGCATGGTAATAGAGCTCAACTCAGCTATCACATTTTTATTTGCAAATATGTTAATGTGTTTTTGCTGTTGTGCATGTGGTGTGTTTTGTGCACTTTAGTGTAGTTTTCTGGGAGTTTGTATAGTTGAATTTACTCTATGGTTTACCGAGAAAGCTAAAAAAAAAGTGTGAATTGTGCTTATTGACGATGACTAAAATGTCTCAGGGAAATATAGTGTGTATTTGATGGAGTATGTATTCTCCTACAACAATTGTAACCCTGTTAATTGTTTTTTTTTGTGTATTGTGATATTTTTGAATATTCATTGCAGTAAACCTACTGTTGAGGAAACATCAAATATCACTCTTGTGATTATTTCTCCCCATTTTTAGGGGCGCAACATCACAGCACTGTATCCATAGCTGGAAGCCAAATTGTCAGTTCCTTGCCCTTGTTAAAACTGGAACTGTTTTTATTAAAACTAAATTCAGTCAGTTCTATTAATCAGTCTGACTGTAGTGTATGAAGTGGACTTTCTATTGAAGTCATTATTTCCACTTATAAAAGTACACATGGTTTACCTCAGTGTTTCTAACTTTTGATCTGGTAGTAAATCAGTGAGCAGCTTCACTCCTGAGTCTCCAGGGTCGTTCCCTCTGAGATCCAGCTCTATCAGGTGAGATGATTTCAGAGCTTCAGCCAGA
>JAAGKR010014004.1:0-10357 GCA_011419295.1 Clarias macrocephalus
AGGTTCAGTTCTTGTTAAGAAGCTTCAGGGCATCCAAGAAAGTCCAGCAAGCGCCAGGATCGTCTCCTAAAGAGGATTCAGCTGCGGGATCGGAGGGCCACCAGTGCAGAGCTGCTCAGGAATGGCAGCAGGCAGGTGTGAGAGCATCTGCACACACAGTGAGGCCAAGACTTTTGGAAGATGGCCTGGTGTCAAGAAGGGCAGCAAAGAAGCCACTTCTCTCCAAAAAAAACATCAGGGACAGATTGATCTTCTGCAAAAAGTCTGGCGAATGGACTGCTGAGGACTGGGGCAAAGTCATATTCTCGGATGAAGCCTCTCCGATTGTTTGGGGCATCTGGAAAAAGGCTTGTCCGGAGAAGAAAAGGTGACGAACTAAGTGGCTCGTGGACCAAAACGTTGAAATTTTGGGTCCATGGCCTGGAAACTCCCCAGATCTTAATCCCATTGAGAACTTGTGGTCAATCCTCAAGAGGCGGGTGGACAAACAAAAACCCACTAATTCTGACAAACTCCAAGAAGTGATGATGAAAGAATGGGCTGCTATCAGTCAGGATTTGGCCCAGAAGTTGATTGAGAGCAGCCCAGTCGAATTGCAGAGGTCCTGAAAAAGAAGCCCAACACTGCAAATACTGACTCTTTACATAAATGTCATGTAATTGTCGATAAAAGCCTTTGAAACATATGAAGTGCTTGTAATTATATTTCAGTACATCACAGAAACAACTGAAACAAAGATCTCAAAGCAGTTTAGCGGCAAACTTTGTGAAAACTAATATTTGTGTCATTCTCAAAACTTTTGGCCACGACTGTAGAGGACACTACCTCATAGAGGAGGGGTATAGAGGACACTACCTCATAGAGGCGGGGTATAGAGGACACTACCTCATAGAGGAGGGGTATAGAGGACACTACCTCATAGAGGCGGGGTATAGAGGACACTACCTCATAGAGGCGGGGTATAGAGGACACTACCTCATAGAGGCGGGGTATAGAGGACACTACCTCATAGAGGCGGGGTATAGAGGACACTACCTCATAGAGGAGGGGTATAGAGGACACTACCTCATAGAGGCGGGGTATAGAGGACACTACCTCATAGAGGAGGGGTATAGAGGACACTACCTCATAGAGGCGGGGTATAGAGGACACTACCTCATAGAGGCGGGGTATAGAGGACACTACCTCATAGAGGCGGGGTATAGAGGACACTACCTCATAGAGGCGGGGTATAGAGGACACTACCTCATAGAGGAGGGGTATAGAGGACACTACCTCATAGAGGCGGGGTATAGAGGACACTACCTCATAGAGGAGGGGTATAGAGGACACTACCTCATAGAGGCGGGGTATAGAGGACACTACCTCACTAATTGATATGAAATAAACTAGTGAGCAGGTTGGTGTGTGGGGGGATCTTCTGCCAGTAACGAGAGAAATAAGGAGAGTCTCTCTCTCTCTCACACACACACACACACACACACACACACACACACACACAGCCTTTGAGATTGTGATAAAGACATCCACTGCTCTTATTAATACACTCCCACTGCTCTCGCCACATGAATTATGGATAAATGTCTTCAGGCGTTTATGCACAAACACACATACACACACGCAAACACACACACACACACACACATCTAAGATTAAGCTAACATCTCCCGAGTGTTTGTCAAGTGAAAGAATGTTGTACCATATTTCAAATTAATCTAAAATGAATCACAATGGCATCACACACAAACACATACACACACACACACACACACACACACACACACACACACACACACACACACCCAAAAGGATTGTTTCTCAAGCTTGCCTTCTGAAACCAAATGATGATGTAGACGATGTTACACACACTGATTATGTGAGTTCTGCTAATACAGCTAACATGACCTGCTGATCAATCCTACTAGTCGGGCTAATATGACTAATACTATCAGTGCTAATTATGCTTAGATAACTAACATTAATCAGATAACTGTAGGTTTAATTGTACGTATTTATAATGTGTGTTGATTTGTTTCCACCGGATTAAAATGCTAAAGACTGAGTTGTGATTGTTACTGAAAGATGAGCTAATGATTCTTTACACATGCTGTCAGAATGTGTACAAGCTTCAAATTAAAGGGATTTCCTCTCTCTCTCTCTCTCTCTCTCTGCCGGGATGTCCCGTCTCTGATCTCTCTTGTGTACAGCACGGCTGTTGCTGGGCGGTTACCATGGTGCTGACCAGGCTGCGGTTGCCGCGGGGACCACCTTCTGAACAATGTATAAGGTGACAGGAGGACCAATGGGACAGGACATTCATCCCTCGCTTCACTGGATAGAAATAGAGCTGACAAACAACAGCTGTTTCCACAAGGGTAGAGAGACAGACAGACAGAGTGAGAGACAGTCAGAGAAGAAGAAAGACAGCAATGATGAGCAGTTGGATGGGAGATGTGAGGTCCCAGTGAAACACACACACACACACAGAGATGCTGATATTTAAAACCGTTTCATAGGAAATTATTTTGGAGGTTAACCCAGAACTTTTGGCTAATCTCAAGCTCACACATTTCTCAGAATGTTTTAGGTCACGACTCTGAAAAAAGAAAATGAGGAAAAAAGTGATTACATCGGTATACAATCCAGTTTCACCCTGAAGGGTCCTGTAAAGCCAATAGGAAGACATTCAACATGCTGTCGTTTGTTACCCTGTGTGTGTGTGTGTGTGTGTGTGTGTGTGTGTGTGTGTGTGTGTGTGTGTGTGTGTGTGTGTGTGTGTGTTGAGAAGCACACTGCAGTTGAGCCGCCTCAGTGTGTGCACACTGCCATTTGTTTAACACAACAGCGTCAGCATCCAGTGTGACACGCAACACATGAACACTTTCAGTGCAGTCAGTATGGAGGTGGTTTTGTTCACCGTGCACCCTGTGTTTTGGCCTCAGAGCTCCAGGACCTCGTCATCTACACCGTCCACTGCCATTTCACACTGATAGCTTAGCTCAGGTCCAGCCGCCTTGTTGGAATTCACTGACCTGAGCATCCGTTTTACATCCTATTTCTGCAGTGAGAGTGTATGGGAGCGAGAGGCAGGTGGGGTCAGAGAAGGCAGACTGAGCGCAGCTTCTGCACTCGGACCTCCCGCACTCGGACCTCCTCCACTCGCACCTCCCGCACTCGCACCTCCTCCACTCGCACCTCCCGCACTCGCACCTCCCGCACTCGCACCTCCTCCACTCGCACCTCCTCCACTCGCACCTCCCCCACTCGCACCTCCCCCACTCGCACCTCCTCCACTCGCACCTCCCGCACTCGCACCTCCCGCACTCGCACCTCCCGCACTCGCACCTCCTCGCACCTCCTCCACTCGCACCTCCCGCACTCGCACCTCCCGCACTCGCACCTCCCGCACTCGCACCTCCTCCACTCGCACCTCCTCCACTCGCACCTCCTCCACTCGCACCTCCCGCACTCGCACCTCCTCCACTCGCACCTCCTGCACTCGCAGCTACTAAAGGTGACCGAGCAAATTGTGAGAAATGTCAGCTTCAGTAAAATAAGAGAAAATTCCGTACAGAGTCTCAGTGAAGACAGGAAGGAAACACAGACCTGATCTACGTGTTTAATTTTGTTTAAACCCGTGTTAAAGTCTGACTGGCTGTTTTTACATTTTTGCCTCTTTGTGTTTGCAAACTGAGTGGCTTGTGTATTCAGTGTGAAAGTTAGCAGAGCTGAGAGTCACACAGTAACTCATCAGTCAGTGGAGCTCAGAACAAGACCCGCGTCCTGCCGAAGAGGAGAAGAGCCGGGATGAATAGAGGAGACTCGAGTAGTGGACGTGAGAACTGAGGCGAAGCTGAGGAAGGAGAAAAGCTCAGTGTTTTTCAGAAGAACGTTTTCTCGCTTTACCTTCTGGAAGTAAAAACACTTTTATCGATTCTCGTGTGCACTTAACAGACGCTGCAACAGAGGAGCACAATGAAAGAAGAATGTCTGTGGTTTTCTGACGTTATCAAAAGTAGAATAAAAAAATGAAAAATAAATAAATAAAGCCTTCTTTAGAGCTATCTGAAGTCTTTCCTGGCTGCTGCATTGATTTTTTTTTTTTTTTTTTTTTTTTTTTTGGAGAATTGAACAGAGTCATGTGATGCTCAGCGCTCTCTGTTCTTCAGCTTCTGCAAAACACAAACTGCTCTTCTTTTAATTCCGGGTGTTATCCAGCAAAGTCTGGGTACAAACACACACACACACACACACAAGATAAAGTGTGTGTGAAACTTAATTTTAACAAATGGAGCTTTACAGATGTAATGTGTTCGGAAGAAAATCGTGCAGATTTTTATAATTATGCTTAAGAGCTTTTAGAGTTCAGCTCAGTGATTGTGTTAGACACTGGTGGAAGCACATGAAATGTGTGTGTGTGTGTGTGTGTGTGTGTGTGTGTGTGTGTGTGTGTGTGTGTGTGTGTGTGTGTGTGTGTGTGTGTGTGTGTGGCTGATGAGCTCCACTGACTTCGGGAGAATTGGATCTTTTAATCTTGCAGAGTGGGAGAAGATGTCTTTAGGCAGAACTGATTGAATTCCTCTCCTTCTTTTTCTCTCTGAGTGAATCCTGACGTTACATTACAGTCAGCGCGGTGGAGGAGCGACATCACTGACCCCCCCCCCCCCTCCACCCCCCTCCCCGTTTCGTTTCATCAACCAGCCATGATGGAAGCGTCACATTCCCGATGTTAAACCGCCCTGGAACGGCTTTCATTGATCAAGCAACACCTCAGTTAAAGCGATTTAGAGTTGCACACTGACATGATCATCAAGATTAAGAAAATAGAAAAGACTAAATAATAATGACTTTAAGGTATTTGATTTTCACATGGTGCTGGTTCACTACAAATAATGAAAAAGGGAAAGAAAAAGAGCCGCGGCTGAACACCGAGCTGAAGTGTGGTTAATAAGCAAAGAAAGGACAGATTGTGTTGAATCAGGAGGAGGAAGTGTGTTGAAGCTCCACCGTGTCTCACACAAGCTCTGCTTCCTTAAGCAATTAAACACAGACCCATGAAACATGTGGTCCAATCACAGACAGGAGGAAATGTCACAACCATACAAGCAACGGCTCTGGTCTGAAGCTCACACACACACACACACACACACACACACACACACACACTGCAGCATACAAACACACACCGTCTTGCATTTTACTCACAATGCATCTAGAATTAACTTTATTTTTTATTTGAAGTCTATTGCCAGCTTTACACCCAAGGTCATGCCACAGTTCAACTCAGTCCATCCTTCATCGGCATCAGAGATTATTAAAGATCAAAGACAGAACAATCTCCACATTCAAGACTGAGCTTTTGTAGCCAGAAGCCGAAGAAGAATCTTAACCGATGACGAAAAACAATGTGAAGATTCACACAAAAATGTACATCAAATGAGTGCATGTAGAGCCTCAGACCCCAGACACTGAGGCTAACAAATCTCCGAGTCATAAAGACTGGGACTAAATAAAAGCCAGGGCCCGCATTCACAGAGCTTCTTACACCTAAAATAAAAGTCGCTCCTAGTGGTGAAATTCTTAGAATTATGATATTTTCTAAGAATTTCCCCTTAAATTTTTTCTTAGCCCTGAAAACAGCTCCTACAAAACATGTTGGCTACATACCATCCAAAAGTGCAACTTAAACAGACTGTCCTGTACGTTTGTCTTCCATCAGCCTGAAACAAGTAATAAAGTCAGTATGATGAATAAATGTAAGAACTTAAATATAGTAACTACTCTGTGGAAATTGGTTCAACAGTCGACACATTTTCAACATTTAGCTGTTTTAATTCACTTTAAGATATTTCGCCTATAACAGAAACTTTGTATAAAGCAGCCTGTAGTCATGATTTCACCGTCTGTTCTATTATCATGTATTCTATTTACACAAAGAGCACATTTCAAGACCTTTTGAATTGCTGCATCGCCCCTAGCAACGGGGTCGACCACACCCCCTCACTAAGAGGGTGCTTTAAAGCACTTTCTGTAAGTCACTCTGGATAAGAGCGTCTGCCAAATGCCTAAATGTAAATGTAAGAGTTGCTCTGAGAGGGTTCCTAAATCACTTTTATTCTAGGACTCCCAGCTAGGACTGTTTAAGCTAAGATAGGAGCTCTGGGCTCTAAGGACTGAAGGATTGAAGCGTCTACAGGTGTCCCACAGGCTGAGAGAGTCTGTGCCTGTCGATTTGTCCCTGTTCTGACGGACACATGGCTGGAACAGATCAGTCGGTTCTGATCAGATAAACACCTGACCTGAGAACCTTCCAGAACTAGATTTATAAACATGATGTATTGAATCTATCTTTAACTGATCTGCTGTTTATAATATGTCTGTACGCACCACTTACTACACACCTGTCCATGCTGTGTGTGTGTGGGGGGGGGGGGGGGGGGATTCATTCTGCTTTACATGGAACCACAGCTCCACCTAATGGACACTAACTGAATAATACCTATCTAACCCCCATCTTCCTCTGTCTGTGTCTGTCGGTCTCTCTCACTCTGTTCACACATCCCGGTTGATCTCTCCATCCTTTTATCTGCACACATTATTTTAAACAAATTTCTATCTTTATTTCCATCATTACCTGTCTGTCTGTTTCCTACTTTCTGTCTGTCTCTCTCTCTCGCCATCAATTTTCTTTTCATTGCAATATCATTACACCCACCTCTTTCTGTGCTCATCTGTCCATCACCATTAATCTTCCAAAGCCCCGCCCACATTACACAGCCGATCAGAGCAGTGCAAGGAGTGAATATGCAAATCAGATGCTCAGTGTTGGGCGGCAGTGTGAGTCATGTTTTACTCCGGAGTGTGTAGAGAGAGTGAGACAGGGTGAGAGGAAGAAAGTGTCTCTGCTCTCTTTAGATTGTTAATCCTATTTGGTTGTGTGAAAATGGATGTCAATAGTTTAAGCTGATAAGAAGCAAAGAGAGGAAACACACACACACACACACACACACACACACACACACACACACACACACACACACACACACACACCACAGAGCATGCATGCAGGGAATTATTCATCTGTCTGTCTCTCTCTCTCCTGCTCTTTCTTTGAGCTGCATTACAAAAGAGCAAATCTTGTTTTTGTAAGCCACCATGTTCACTTCATCCACTTCAAACACACACACACACACACACACACACACACACACACACACACACACACATACCAAACCATAAATGGAGAGTTAAGTGTTTACTGGCATAACTGAAATAGTACCGGACTGAAGCTAACTAAACTAGGGTGAGCCAGACTAAACTGGATGAGGAGAGTGGGCGGGGTCACGGTGGTGACATCATCACAGGTTGATGTAGAGTAAGAGCAGTGAGGAACCCTGGACATGGACCTGACTCTTACCTGACTGATGTTCCTGCTCCACACCTCCTCACTCAGACTCAGTGTGAGTCCGGTCTGTAAAGCTCCAATGTCTCGGAGATGTTCTACAAGACCATCGACTTGCTAAGATCAATCGGCTAGAACATTTCCTCTGACACGCAAATCAAGAACAATCCTTTTCTACTTCTTCTTGGTGTTTGGAATCCACTGTGTTGCATTACCGCCACCTTCTGGTCTCGTCTTCCTTTGAGTTTATATCCTCTCTTCTAGTACCATCAGCTATTAACATATAATACACACAATCACTATTTAACTCTATTTACAAGGTGACCCCTGACCCTTGAACCCTGCCAACTGCCTAACTGTAGACTGATATCAAACATCTCATCCATCTGACCTGAGAACAGTTATCCTGCTAACAAAAAGTATGAAAATGCTCTGAAATAACAGCACATCCCTCTGTGTGTGTGTGTGTGTGTGTGTGTGTGTGTGTGTGTGTGTGTGTGTGTGCGTGTGTGTGTGTGTGCGTGTGCGCATGTTAGATACAGTGAACAAAGGAAGACATATTTATTACATTTGTATCGACTCCCAAGTGACCTCAGTTAAAGAGCGAGTGTAGGTGTATATACACACTCTCTCACACACACACACACACACACACACACACACACACACACACACACACACACACACACACGCTATCAGTAAATAAAGGAAAGAGAAAAGTTGGCGAGTTTCCCAGACATGATGGTGCTCTGAGACTCGGGGAGCAGGATTAGCCGCTAAAGGCTAAACTGTCCTTGGGAAGCAAGCCATCTACTGAGAGAGAGATATGGAGGGGAGAGAGAGAGATGCTGGTATATCTGTTCTCTGAGTGATATTGCTTTAATCATTTGGGTCGGGTGAGCTGGAGTGAAAAACTAACAATATCATATAAATATTTATAATTAGCTAACGAGCCATGTGGACCCACAGGAACGCTGGGTGTGGGGGTATGGAGAAGCTCCTCATCATCCTCTTCCTCTCGGTGTTGGTCTTCAGGAAGTAAAAGCTCTTCCCTGACGGAAGTGCGCAGTTCAAGGAGCTCAGTGTGATGGAGGACTCAGCTGATCCCACCACCCTCTGCAGAGCTGCTGGTCCTGCATGGTGCTGTTCCAAACCCAGGCTGTGATGCTTCTCATTTTGATGGTCCAAGTGGAGATGTTCCTAAGCACCCAGGTGAGCAGGTTAAGTCGTTCAGGTGGCAGAGTGACAGGACAATGACAGGTCCTGCATGAAGCTCCATTATGGTTGTGTTGATGATAAGGCACTGGAATCTCCACTACTGCTTCAGGCTGAGTCCAAAATGAACTCTCTTACCTTGCTGATGTGATCAACTCTTTCAAAGTACTTCATGACACTGTTTAAAGAGACATATGGTGAATATCTCACTGGCTCCTGTGCTGATCTGGAGCTTCCTGTCTTTGATCTTTTTTCCGTCTAGACATGAAAATGGCAGCATGGTCAGGTTTCCCAAATGGTTCATGAGACCATGCCCTGCCTTTTAGAAATAAGTGTAGCAAGGGTCCGGGATCCGTTTGCCCCAGGTGGGGCAGGTGGTGTGTGGAGTGTGGGTGGAGGTTCTCACCGCTCATCCTGGTGGTGAGTCAGCTCATTTCAGAGCCTCATTTAACGTACGTACTGCTAATCGAGTTTGGAAGTCTAAAGTCAAGATTGGATTTTATTTCAGAAATAAATCTTGTTTAAGTTTTTAACGCTGAGAGAAAACTTGTCGAAGCTACCTTCTCGCCTGTGATTGATTATAGTGAAACACTGTATACACACACACACACACACACACACACAGAGCTTTCTCTGTTTTACACAACCTTGACTCACACATCTTTACATTTCATTACAAATGCAAAGTCTCTTACTCACCGCTGCATTCTTTACGATTTGCTCGGACGTCATTCATCACTCGCGACACTTCTCTACTCCAGACGGTCGCTTTTTAAAAAGATGCAATTTCTCACAATGTACATGGAAAAACCTGCAGGAAGATCTGAAATTGGACACGTTTATATGTGTCAAAGAGTATAAATGCATCATAAAAAAGGGAGAAGGAGGTGTATGGTTGGTTTTATCAATAAGCCAGTTTTTATTTCATGAATAGATTTCTGGAATTGAATATTGTTCCTGTAGATCATGATGTATATGATGAGTTTAAATGCTCTGTATCTGCATGGCTGCTACCTTGGACAGCTCTCGCTGGTGAAAGGCGCTTTGTATTTCAGTAAAACTTACAGTATTGGCTCTGGGGTAAGTACCTGAGGAGGTAGAAAGTGTGACACTTGTTGGTTAGGAGTTCCAGGATGGGTGTGAGAGGTCACACTAGATGGGGTTCACCCTCAGATAGACACACACTGCCTCCTCTTGACTCTATTGTTCTATCCATGCAGTAGAAGAACTCCAGCCAGCTGGATGGTGTGGCCCGGTACCGTTGGGTTCAGCCACATCTTAGTGAAGCAGAATGTCTCCCTGGAACGTCACCTTAGATCATCGAGATTGTACTAAAGGACTTGCTGTATTCCTACAACATGCATGTTTCGGTGTGCTCTCAACATCTCCACTGGAGAACCTAAACAATACCAGTTCTGATATTTCAGGGATTTGCCAACAACACTTACCTGCTGGTTCACCCCAATTCCTCATCTGGTGCCTGACCATGTCCCTTTCATAAACACAATATTGATCTGCACTCATACTGTGTGTTAGGAGGCTGGAAGTTCAGTAGAACAGGAGACGTGTTTAAGGTCATATGGAGTCCAGTTGGTTATTGGAGGCTCAGGTAGACTGTAGGAAACTCCAGTCCTGAACTATCGAGCGACTGCAGTCACGAGTCCTCAGAGAACAGCTGCTGTATCAGCCGAGGACAGGAGCGTCTTCATGGTGAAGTGGAACCGTCCCCAGTCACCACAC
>JAAGKR010014005.1:0-12610 GCA_011419295.1 Clarias macrocephalus
AAACAGTACATTAATATCACCAACCATTCCCATTTTAGTAAGGTGTATCCATATAAATGGCCCACCCTGTATATAGCTTTTAAAGGAAGCACAGTTAAATGTAGAACATGTGTTCACAGCAAGCTCAGAATCAGAATGGAGAACATGGAGCTGCAGGGCAAAACCACTACCTGCCACCAAGCAACAGGATAATCTGCACTCTGAGAGGGGGCCGTAAGTTACCTTGCTCTGCTAATGTAGTAATTATAGCGATCAGTCATTTTTAAGAATAAGTAATGAGTGATCATGCTTTTTTCTTGTACTAATATTGAACTCTATGAGTCGGTTGGCTTTTTCAATTCTGTCTGTGTGTGTCTGTGTGTGTGTGTGTCTGTGTGTGTGTGTCTGTGTGTGTCTGTGTGTGTCTGTGTGTGTCTGTGTGTGTCTGTGTGTGTGTCTGTGTCTGTGTGTGTCTGTGTGTGTGTGTGTGTCTGTGTGTGTGTGTGTGTGTGTGTGTGTCTGTGTGTGTCTGTGTGTGTGTCTGTGTGTGTGTGTGTCTGTGTGTGTGTGTGTCTGTGTGTGTGTGTGTCTGTGTGTGTGTGTGTGTGTGTGTGTGTGTGTGTGTGTCTGTGTGTGTCTGTGTGTGTGTGTGTGTGTGTGTGTGTGTGTGTGTGTGTGTCTGTGTGTGTGTCTGTGTGTGTACACAACCGACATATATTCATGTGTGTTAAAATATCTATACAAGATTTTCTTTTCCTAAAGAGTGTATACATTTTTGTCGCTGACTCTGTGTGTATATCTCATTTAAAATGATGCTACAATATAGCCTACTAGCCATTTTGGAGTTATGTGTCTGTTATGTTGCTATAGAAACAGCTGATTTCTAAATCTAATGAGGGCCTTGAGCGGAATCAGAGTGCTCATTTCCATCATTTGGTCACAAAGTAAAAGCACTGAGTAATGCTGGATCAGCCTGAGAGCTTAGTTTAATGCTCCGTCGAGCTCTAGTGCTCATGTTTCATGCTTAGCGTTGCGTCACACAAGCGCTTGTACTTGTAATTTGTCAATGAGTCTGAACTCATTAGTGTAACTGAGCAAGCCAACATGCATTTTCGTAGATTTTTTTACATTAATTTATTAGTTTAGCTGTCTGTCTGATTTATTTATTTATTTATTTATTTGGAACAGGCTTGAAATGAAGTCATAAGAATAAATTGTGTATCATTTGTTGTACGCTGAATAATTCTTGGAATGCAGTGCCATTTGCTATTCCAGGGGATTTCTGCTTGTGTTTACAGGGAAAAAGGTACTAAATTGTACTGTTTAGGGTGAAATATGAATAATTTGCATATATGAATTGATTACCTGAAATAATAATAATAATAAACAAAAGGTTGTGGTGTAAATTCTAAATATTCACAATTCCTGCCTCTCTTGTGCAGTTGTCGCCATAAGCAGTGGAAGACGGAACTGCCCTCATCCAGCGTGGTGATCACCTTCCATAATGAAGCTCGATCCGCTTTATTACGCACCATCATCAGGTGAGTTTTCAGCACTGGAGCTCTTCATGCACTGCTCTCTGCACTGTCTACCGTATTCCAATTGCATAACATTAGAGAGCACTCCACACGCAGAGTGCAATGCTGTAGAGCACTCCTCATCGTTTTGCCCCCTGCTGATAACGTTTAGTATAACCACTTGTTTAAAGTACACAATGTAAAGCTGCCGTGTAAACAGAGCCTGCCTGACTCCTGAACCTCTCGCCGCAGTGTTCTGAAGAAGAGTCCTCCCCACCTCGTCAAGGAAATCATCCTGGTAGACGATTACAGCGACAACCGTAAGTGCTCCCGTCTCCAAGCTTCCACACGCATCTCTCCCGCAGACGCATCTTATTTCCTTGGATTTTCCAGACTAAGTACAGAACTCGATTTGAGTTCATTTCCTCTGTTCTGTCTTGACATGACCCGATTAGCAGACTGACAGAATGGACACGAGCATCCTGTTTCCTGGGCTGTGGTGTCTGTTTTGTGTCCGACCACGTTTAAACAAGCTTTTCTTCTTCATTTGTTGTTTCAGCTGAAGACGGGGCCTTGCTCGGGAAAATCGAGAAAGTCCGGGTTCTTAGAAATGATAGGCGAGAAGGTGAGTGTGTTATTTAAGGAGGAGGTGAAGTTACAGTATGTCTGCTCTTATTTAGTGGACTTTAATATGGTCTTTCTAACATTAACTTTATTTTACAATCAAAACTTAACTTGGGCCAAAATCTTACTTTTTACTTCATAGCAAATAATCAAATCACAGTTATAACTCAAAACCATAGCTGCGCATTCCTGCTTTGTGAAACATACTGTACCTTTAGCAATTTGAATGATTTTATTAATGGCATATTTTGTTCCAGATCAAATAGAGGAAAAAATATGAAGTTGCTAGCAATAAATAAATAAATCACCTGTAAAAAAAAAAAATGAATAAATTAATGACTAAATAAATAAAGTGCTTTTGATTCTCCTCTGGCTTTTGTGATGGCCTGAATTCTTTAGGGCATGGACGTCACTAATGAAAAACAGTATTCTCCATCATGCTGGTTCCAACTTTCTCATAGTGGTCAACAGATCGGTTTTGCAGGGTGGAGCCTTGTTAGGATGGCGCATTTCTTTTTAATATCCGCCATAAACTTTGAATCAAATTAAGATCTGAGCTTGGCTGTCTGCTGGCGTTAATTTGTCTTTCCCGGAGAAAAGCTTCAACACTTTTTGCTCTGTGGTGAGATACATTATTATTCTGACAAATGACTTTGTCATGAATTCTGTTTTCTATTGATGAAATAAGAAATGTGTCCAAAATTTTAATGCACCCCTGTACACTGATGGTTGCAGTAATGTTTGCAGTCTCCCCTCTTACTTTACCCAAGATGTGAGCCCACGTCATAAATCAGTGAGGAAATAGGATTTTTTTTATTTTTTAAAGTCTTTTTTTTCACATGTTTTATTAGAACAGCACAAGTTCCAGCATTACCTCCTTGGTCAATGCAGATTCATGATTCATCACTGAATATCACATCCATCCAACCATACACACTCCATGATTGTGTCTCTATAGCCCACTGTGACCTTGTTTTCTTCTCCTCAGGTGGTATTGCTGGCTTTTCTATACTGTATGGAAATATTGTTTCATTCTGTTTATTTCTATCAGTTCCATCACAAACTGTAACTCATATTTATACCAATCCCCATAATCCTTCCTTTTTTTTTTGGTTAGCATTTTTCTATTTTTAAGGCAATTTTTCCATCCTGATGCTTTGACATCTTATTTGGTCTGCTAATGTTTTCCTTCCCATTTTATTTATACCTGTACCAGATTTTTTTTCTTGAAGGAGTTTCCTTCCAGTGTTTCAGTTGACATCTTTCTGGGCGTGGCCGTGTTTCCTTTCAATTAGCGGACAGCTCGTTACGGTCTGTAAGCGCTTTTATTTCTACACTGCAGACTAATTTCTAATTTGCATTTTGAAACTTGTGCCAGTTTTTTTTTTTGTTTGTTTGTTTTTTGGAAATGCAAATTACAAGGTGCGGCCCACATTTTTTTCCCCTTAACATTGAGTCATTCATTTTTTTATTTTGCCTCTTTTTACTTTGGAAAGAAATAAGCCATTGATTTAATTCATTATAGTTGGTACTGTACATTCTGGTACAGTCTGGTACATTTCACAAAGCAAGAATGTTGACATATTAAACAACAATGGTTTCCCGTCATATCTGTGATTTTGTATACATTTGCTACGATGTAAATAAAGCTGGGTGAACATAATTTAAATTGGGAGGAATGTTAATGCAAACACTAATACATGCAAAAGAACTCATAAGTGTTTTGTATACAGAACTATACAAGAGGATGGAGGTGGTTATAAAGAAGAAATGTAGACATAAAATGTATTAAAAGATATTTACACAACATGAAGAAGGCAAGCTGCAACCTTTTATACTGATTGATACCACAGCATGGTTGAATTCTCACATCTGATTATTCAAAAGTTTAATTCCATATGCTCAGCACAGCTTGGACGTTAGTTTTGGCTGTAACATAAATCACATGGTAATTTGAACGTGCACTTTCTAATCAGTTGTTGTTTCTATAACAGCTTCTGTGGGCTTGCAAGCTGTACATAATTGAATAATAACAAGTGTGTTTAGGCTCTACATAACTGATTGGAAGGTCGGCGGTTTGAGCCCCAGCTTCGCTAGGTTGTCTCTGTTGGGCCCTTGAGCAAGACCCTTAGCCCTGTCTACTCAGGGGCGGCGTAAATATGGCTGACCCTGTGCTCTGACCCAACAAAAAAGCTGGGATATGTGAAGAATAAAGAATTTCACTGTGTAGTAATGTACAGTACTATATATGACAAATAAAGGCTGGGGGAAGGGAAAAAAACAGAACTTAATAAAGGAATTATTGTAAAACCATAGATAAACCACAGTACCAGTCAAAGGTTAGGCACATCTTCTAATTCAGTGTTTTTTGTTTAGTTTTGTGTTTTCTGCATTCTAGAACATTCCTGGAGATTTCAAAATTATGAAATTTGGAAAGAATTTAGAATTATGTAAGTAAATAAGAACAGTAACAACAGTCAGTTATTTTAACACACGAAGATCAGATGTTCTTAACAGTTCTTGTAAGAACAGGTTTTTGTTTTGTAAGAACGGTGCATTTTCTTTTCTTAAGTTTCTTTTGCTTCTGTAATGACCATAGTTGAAAGCACTTTATAAAATATGTAACTGAGTTTGCAGAACTCATCAAGCACTATGATGAAACTGCCTCTCATGAAGACCTCCCCAGGAATGTAGAGTTGCCAGCTTCAGAAATCACCAATTAACAGCATCTCAGGTTAGAGCCGTTATAAGGGCTGTACAGAGCATAAGTACTGTAGCAGACACCTCTTAATATCAGTGATTCAAAGGAAATAATTGCGTATTTTGGACGCCTTCAGCATTGTTTTACAATGGCAAATAAATAAAAATGAGGAAAGAACATGAAATTAGTACGTGTGTCCAAACTTTTGCATACAGTATATGTTTGCATGGAAGGATGGATGGATGAACGGATATAATCTTAATATTTGTTATAGTATTTTTACTTTAAAGTTGATCGTGTCTCCCTAAAAGCATGATCAGTGTTGAGTGTTTCATTCTTCTTGTACTGTAATACAGAAGTTCTCTGATGATTAAATTTTTTACTAGAACAGCAGCTCAAACAGGAAAGGATAGGATTAGGATAGAGGATAAACTAATTAAAAGATGATCTACTGTTCATTTATTAAAAATGAATCAACAACTTTTGATCACTCGTAATTGAGAATTAAACCATGTTGTTGTGTACAATAATACAAGATGGCTGCAAAAGTATGGATCCATATCCAAGAATGTATTTAAAAGTTAAAGTAAATGCTCATATTTACGGCCTCTGGCTTTGCGCCACAAGTTTAAACACTTATATTAAGGAATGCTAATATTCTTCTAATATCAGAACTGTAAAGTTAACTTTCTCCTTTGAGTGTAATGATTTGTTGTGATAGACTACTGACTTCAGATCAGCCCAAAGAGAAACTGAGGGGATTGAAGTCCTCTTTACAAAGCCACAGTATATATCAAATTTAATGGAAAGAGAAATGCCTTAGATTTAGACTTTTGACCCAAACTGTTTAATTAATACTGTAAAGTTATAGATAGAAGAATAAATGGTCTATTCGAATAAAAAAGTTTAACAAATGAAAAAATATATATTTATATAATGGAGGAGACAAGTGAGATATTCGCAGTGACATTCACACCTCTGCTCTGACTAAACTGAAACACAGTTAGTGGTAGCCATTAAAAATAAAATATGTCTGTTAATTGACCAGAGCTGTTGTGTGAACTGTCTAAACGTTCTAAAGGATTTCCCCCAAAGTTTTTGTTGTTTACCTGCTCAGATTTCCAGCTGCGTAACGATCAAGCAATCAAGCTGCTTAACTGGAAGGCAGTGAAGGAGCCACAACACTTTAATGATGTTCAGCCGGAAAAACACACAGCTCTTTTTTATAAAGAGCTTGGACAAATTGGATTGTTAAACAAAAGGACATGATTTGTTTTGTGAGAGGGTTTTTTTTTTTTTTTTTTTTTTGGCAAGGTTTTCTAGTTACCATCACAAAAACACGTTTTTCATTTCAGCTGTTAGTCTATGCTCACATTACCAGCTTAAAGTGACTCAATGCTGATTTTTTAAAATTTCTTTATAATTTCTTTTTTATTGCTGCACATCAGATTTTTAAAAATTATTATTATTTTTTAAATGGCTGTCTGAACACACAAATCTGATGTTTTTTCAGATCTGCGTCACCTCTATATGTGGTCCTAGATCGGATACGTTTCCGATACGTGGTCATGCGACTTGAATGAGAACGGGCAGCTCGGAATTCAGGAGACTTTTTGCCTGACGTCATCAGTCAGCACTGGCAGTGCAGAGATTTCATAGATTCCTCAAACATCTACTATAAACTGACGTGTCTGCCTTTCTTCCTTCTTCTGGACCACAGCAGATATAGTCGCCTATTTGCTTACCGTTCTCCAGAGCCAAATCCCAAGCATATTTTTGCAGAAATCACATCTCCGTTTGAAATGAACGAGCTGTCAACCCAAATGGTACAAGCAAATACATATCTACAGTACTGTATGTGCGCCGCCGTGCTTTTTCAGTGGACAGACTCTAAACCCACTTTAGAGTCGGACAAAATTCAGTTGTAATTATGAATGTTAACGGTCATGACCTGCCAATCTGATGTGATGTAAAGAATGGGAATGGGACGATGTAGCTTGTAATGCGAGCGTAACCTCACACACACTTGGCTCTTTCACGCTCAGTCAGTGAGGGTTTGAATTTTATGTACTGAGGTCATGTTTAATAACACTTCATTTAAATAACCATGAACTGATACCAGCAGCGGGAAATCCAAAGTACCTGAAGGACAATGTGATTATATCTAAATATTTGTGTTAATATCTCTCTCTACTTAAAAACGAACTGTGTTTGACTCTGATGGTACTTGGTTAGGAACCCTGTGTGTGTGTGTGTGTGTGTGTGTGTGTGTGTGTGTGTGTGTGTGTGTGTGTGTGTGTGTGTGTGTGTCTGTGTGTGTGTGTCTGTGTGTGTGTCTCTGTGTGTGTGTGTGTGTGTGTCTCTGTGTCTGTCTGTGTCTGTCTGTGTCTCTCTGTGTCTGTCTGTGTGTCTCTGTGTCTGTCTGTGTGTCTGTCTGTGTGTCTCTGTGTGTCTCTGTGTGTGTGTCTGTGTGTGTGTCTGTGTGTTAAATAAAGAGGTTCTGGGGATTATTTGTGAAACCTGGTTTAACTATTTAGTGTGATTCGTTCAGTCCAGTTAGTGACGTTAGAGTTCTACTGTTGTTGAGTTGTGATCAGAGGCTGAAAAGAGACGGAGAGGTGATGTGGGGTGTGGGTGTTGTTTGTGGGTGTGGGTCAGTGTGATTTTCGTCTGTATGTGTACAAGTTTGTCTTTCTGCTTTTTTCTGATTGTGTGTACATTTGTGCGTGTGCTGGTTTTGGCATCGGTATTTGTGTATATGTTTGTTTGTTGTTGGTATGTGTGTGCACATGTGTGATTGTGCATATACAGGACATGTCTTTCTGTCCCTGCACATATTTTACTGTGTGTGTGTTAGAGTATTTTTTTTTCACGCATGTGAGTGAATTTTGTCTTTTTGTGTGTGTACATACATGCACTTTTGTGTGTGTGCCGTTTTGTGGATAAAATTGTGTGTACATTGCACATTGCACATTTACATTGTGTGTATGTGTTTCTCTCTTTGTGTATACAGTAGCTGTACTTGTGTGTACACGTGTGTGTTTCTTGTGTTCCCCTACAGGAAGATGAACTTTAGACGAAATGTTTATGACAAAATGTTTCCTTATTGAAGTAGTCTTAGGTGTAGCAAATGATTAAAGAGCTGAATTAACAACTGTCTGTGGACGTTTCTCACAAAGATAATAAGACAAGCGTGTGTGTGTGTATTCTCTTAGGCCTGATGCGATCACGTGTCCGAGGAGCAGATGCAGCCACGGCCAGTGTCCTTACTTTCCTGGACAGCCACTGTGAGTGTAATGAACACTGGCTGGAGCCTCTGCTGGAGAGAGTTGCTGAGGTTAGTGACACACTTTCTCTCTCTCTCTCACGCACACACACTCGCACACACACTCGCACACACACACACACTTTTGCACACACACATTGGCACAAATGCAGAGGCACAAATCCTAGTTCTCAGCCATGGCTTTGACAGACTGTTAATTAAACCTTTTCAGGACGGCTCTGTGCTCACCGTCTAATCGTCTAATTGTGGAACGGTGCAGCAGCTGCATTTAGGTGTCTCAACTGATCAGGTTTTTTTTCCCCTCTTGCACACATTTTTCTGTACATTAAGACGAGCTGGTTAGTTTAATGTTCCCCGAGGGGGGGAAAGTAACCATTCTCGGACCTGCAGGTTTCACTCACTGACACAGGTTAAGATTGACTCCATTCGTATACTTTGGAACAAAGATAAGGTGTTTTTTTTGGTTTGTTTTTTACATTTATTCTCTGTACACCCCTACACTGACGTTTTTTTTTTTTTTTTGTAAATAATTAAACATGCTAACATAATTACGAACATAAGGATTGCCTTTACAAAGGATTTTCAACTACGGTATGTATTAGTCAATGACTGCCTGCAGTCTGTAACCCATGGATCTGACCAAATGCTTGGTTTCCTCCCTTGGGATGCTTCGCCAGACCATGACTTCAGCTGCCTTTAGCTGCGGCTCTTTTTTTGCTTTCAGTCTTGTCTTCAGTAAGTAAAAAGCATGTTCAGTTGGGTCGAGAGCAGGTGATTGACGTGGTCAGTGAGAAATATCCCAGTTTCCCTGCTTTAAGTAGCTTTCACTATATGTTTTGGGTCATTGATCAAGTGGCGTCCTATCAGATTTGGAGCATTTGGCTGAATCTGAGCAGAGAGTATAGCCAGGTTCATCTATCCAGGTTTATTTATCTATAAACACCAGTGACCTAATCCATACTGTACATACTTATGACATAACATTGTTTTCAATATGTATGACAAATTTTGTTATATGCTGTGGATCACGAGCTGTTCCTTTCCTTCTCCATCCTTTTCTCTTCCCATTATTCTGGTACAATTTCATTTGGTTTCATCCGTCCAAAGTTTTCTGGAATAGTCTAATCTGTCCTTTCTATTCTTGAGCGTTACCATCTTGCTTTGAAGCCTCCATGAGTACTTCATAAAGTCGTCTCTTGACTGTAGGCTTTCACAGTCACTACCTACTGTACCTTCTCCAGAATGTTCTTGACTTGGCTAGATGTTGTGAAAGGGTGGTTCTTCACCTTAGACAGAATTCTGCAGTCATCCACTTTGGTTCCTTCTGTGCTTTTTCATGCATTTTGCTGTTCCTGAGCTTGCCAAGTAATGTCTTCTTTTTAAGAACGTTCCAAACTGTTGTATTGGCCGTTCGCAATGTTTTTGCTATCTCTCGAGTGGGTTCATTTTGTTAGTTTTTTTTTTTTTTTCAGCCTAATGTTGACCTCTTTAACTTGCATAAACATCTCTTTGGACCCAATGTTGAGAGTTTGTGTGAACAGCTACGAAATGAAAATATATTACTTAGACGCTTCTTATATCTGCTTTTCTAACCTGCCCATGCAGCTGCTTGTTCCATTACTTATGAGCCCCACAAAATGGGAAGGCGTGGATAAAAAAAAAAAAAGGCTCCTGAATGGTTAATGCAGCAACTTCTTGACCAGGCTCACATATCGAGTGTTTCATTTCCAATTCAATGTGCTGGTGGTGTACAAAAACCTTGTTTTTTTTCTTTCCAAAATTTATGGGCCTGACTGTATAATGTATGTATGTGAGGTTTGGAGCGCACGAGTCAGGTTTTTGCTGTTGTTTTTCTACTGACAGTGCAGTATTTCTATAAGAAATATTCTCCAATATCCAAGCTGATCAGACAGCTGCCCGGGGGTGTTAGTCCTCCTGTTAATGATTTAGGCCAGTGAGGTCAAATTTTCTCCAGAAAGGGCCTGTGTGTGTCTGTGTGTGTCTGTGTGTCATTCCACCCACGCAGAAGCCACACCTGATTGCACATGTTTAATTAGTTGTTCCTGCCTTTCGATCAGGTGTGGCATCTGCTTGGTTGGATTAAAAGTCTGCACACACACACATAGACCAGATTTGACACTACTGGTTTAGGCCATCAGTTAGACAGATCTTATTGTTTGCACAAAGACAGAAAGAGTGGCGTTTAAACCTCTAAGATCTGTGAAAATCTCGTGAATATTTCTGTGCCACAAAGCAGAGAAAGTTAAAAAAAAAAAAATGTCCTTAAGTGCTATAGATCATTTTCTTCACTCCGACATCATCAAAAAGTAGCCACACCATTCCTGCGGGCGAAAAGTATTTTTACATAAGAATGATTATTCAGGTAAATCGAATGACTCCAATGAACAGAAAACTGCTGAGTGTAGGAATTTCAATAGCCAAAGGTTTATTTAAATATTCCCAGATATTATCGTGCCTATACATTTATACAGAGCATGGCAGTTTAATGATGAAAAGTAAAAAAGAAACGAGAATAACGGGACAAGTTTATAATAAAATTGATGTCACCGGTCTTCTTCAGCTCACAGGAATATTATTTTTTATGTCTGATTTATAAACACGGTAAACCTGAAGCATGAACAGCTTTATATTCATTATACATGCACAATAAATAAGGTCTGATTTGAGTTCTCTAGGCGCCAGAAGTGTACATCTACAGACAAAATATAGTTGCTGCTCGGAGGAAAATATCTAAATGTAAAAAAAAGAACAACAACAAAAACAATAAGACATAAAATAGAATAAAAATAAAACATTGTCTCTACTGTAATGATGGTATCTGGTCTGAACACAGCCTGTGAAGTGCTTGCTCTGCTTCTCAGCTCTTTTTGTGTGTGTGTGTGTCTGTCTGTGTGTGTCTGTCTGTGTGTGTCTGTCTGTGTGTGTCTGTCTGTGTGTGTCTGTCTGTCTGTGTGCACGCTGGGTGGGTGGGTGGGTTGTGACAGTGTTCAGTAAACATAAATTAACTACTAGACATGTGTATCCTGCTTGGCACAGGCTCAGTAAGTTGAACACACACGTAGACTTATACAGATGGGCACACACACGCTCACACGCACACAAGTGCACACATCCGTGTATAGTGTTCCGTTGGGCTTGTTGATTATATAAACGGTTTTGGTGAAGGCGAATGTTGATCATTTAAGGGGTGTAATGTGTGTGTTTGCTCGGGGTGTGACCACAGCAAATGGCCACGTGTATGTTCTAAGACCAAAGTAGGATAATGTTTCACTTCATCAAGTTTACAGTAACAGTATTGTGTACAGAGGTGTAACACGAGCTCAGTATTACAGTAAGTTTGCATCATAGCTTGAAATCTGCCTTTCTATGAATTCTGCTCGATGAATTGATTTATGTAAGTCAATGTCAGTTTATTGGGGCAACACCTGCTGATTTGCTTTCCTTTTATTTCTAAAAACTGTAATTGACAGCATACACAATTTTGTTTAATAGCAACATTTAGTTGTATGTGCATAAAAAAAACACAGACTGTTAAATAACTTTCAACTTTTCTCCAAAGCTGTGCTTTTCCAAAGTTTTGCACAAATCAATTTCAAGTGAAAATGAGATGACGGTTACCGCCCAGGAAGGACGGAGGCTAACACATGCTTCCAGCAAGACACGTGATGCCACCAACTACAGTTGCTCAACCTGCATCGTTATAGGGCAGCAGGAAAGAGCTCTCCGTGAGCTTGCAGCAGCTCATAATTGGCTCGTGTCTCTATGATTGATGTGAGACTGCAAGTCTTTTCCATTTCTCCCCACTGCTCCCTAGACCAAGCTGGCATTTGCGCTCTCGATCTCTGGATGATGGGGCGAAAGCATTTCTGTTGTTCTCATGCATGCTTGGCACAGAATCAAATATACTGTATATACCGTACATGTTCCTATAACTGATGCTGATCATCCAGTGACCGATCATGACAGATCAAGCTGAAAAACGTTCAGTTTCCTGCCTCTGGATGATTGTATGCATCTTTATGTATTTGTCCGAAGTGTGTAAGCTCAGTTCTCTTTGATCATTAGGCTTTGGACCACGCTTCCCAACAGCATTGTGTATAAAATCTGTATCTGTATAAAACCAAATTATATATTTTTAATAATTTAGAAATTCATTTATTGGTATTTAATAAAAAATTATTTTATGTTCACAAAAATTTCACCATACTATGTATGTTTACATTGATTAATTTTCCACTAATAATCAGAATAATGGCCCAATCTGAATAAAAATGCATTGTATGAGCACCTAATCTCAATAGTTTGAACCAATCAGAATTAATTTTTAGCCAGAATGAGATGGGGTGTGTAAACCTTTGATAATCTGTTCAATAGGTAAATTTTAGCCATGTAAACACAGTTTCTCTAAGGTTAGAAGAAGTCTACACGTAACATTAGGTGACATGAAATGTTTCCGCTTCTTCTATTCCTGTCCGGTAAACT
>JAAGKR010014006.1:0-12608 GCA_011419295.1 Clarias macrocephalus
AGAGAGAGAGAGGGAGAGGGAGAGAGAGAGAGAGAGAGACAGAGAGAGAGAGAGAGAGGGAGAGAGAGAGAGGGAGAGAGAGAGAGAGAGAGAGGGAGAGAGAGAGAGGGAGAGAGAGAGAGAGGGAGAGAGAGAGAGGGAGAGAGAGAGAGAGAGAGAAAGAGAGAGAGGGAGAGAGAGAGCGAGTGAGAGAGAGAGAGGGGGATTGCTGTGGAAAATTATAACAATAAATTTTACTCACATGCACCTTGATTATGGATCGATTTCTTAGCGGGGGATTTCTCTTTGTGTTGTACAATGCTGTTCTTACAGATGTGTAACAATAATCAGGTTGTTGATTCTTGGTTTATGTTTAGAGGTGTACGCAACATCTTCCACCATGAAGCAACAGTTCACCTACTAACCATGAGCAAATACAAACACTCTTAAAAACCCAATATTATGTAAAATATATACTAAAATTTAACAACATATACTATGGTTTACCAACAAACACCAACATTCTCCATTAAAGTGCCACCAATTAACAAAAACACCTTACATTCGACCCCAATGTTCCCATTCATCCATCATCCATAAGAGATTGTCCATCAAATATAAGAGATCATCACCACATCTCAACATTCATAACTTTCCATCAAATAACAACATCCATCTTCAACCACCAAGGTTCTGCATCAAACACCAACATTCCTTATCACATGCCAACATCCTCTATCAAACACCAACATTCTTCACTAAACAACAACATTCATCAAACACCATCATTCTCCACCACACAGCAACATTCACCATCAAACACCAAATATTTCAATAAAAGACCAACATATACCAACAGCAACACTCTTCATTAAACATTTACACACCAATGTACACAACACCAATATTCACAACATCCATCAATCACCCAAAATCTCCATCATACACCAACATTCTACACCGAACACCAACATTTATCATCAAACACCCACGACCTGTTAAACACTGTAGGGAATATTTAATTTCTAGTGTGTTTCATGATAATCTGTGCATGAGAACAGAGTGTTTTCTTTCTTGACCTCGACACGCTGTGCTATCAACAAACCCTTTCCTATGTTTTTTCTATGTTTAGGGTCACCTCAACACACTGCGCTGTAAACAAATATATTTCTTAGTATAATCTATGTTCATAATTGCAGAACTGCACCCAAGCTCCTGTCCTTCTCCACGTTATCTTTTAAAAACATTACAGACCATATGTAACCACCCCTTTTTTTGGTGCTTTTGTGTGTGTGTGTGCATATATATACTTCTGTCTTCCACAATAAACTTTGAACATCTCACTGAGCACTGACTTGTGTGTTTCATTGAGGTGTTCCCTGGATTCAGGCGGGTTAGCAAAATACAGGTGGAACACTCAGTACACCAAAGGGGGGTCTACCAAAAACAAGAAATCCTTACAAACACCAATGTTCATCATCAAACACCAACATTCTCCAAGAAACACCAACATTCATCATCAAACACCAACATTCATCGTCAAACATCAACATTCTCCATCAAACACCAACAATCATCATCAAACACCAACATTCTCCATCAAACACCAACATTCTCAACGAAACATCAACATTTATCATCAAACACCAACATTCTCCTCGAAATATCAACATTCATCATCAAACACCAAAATTCTCCACGAAACACCAACATTTACCATCAAACACCAACATTCTCCACGAAGCATTAACATTTATCATCAAACACCAACATTCTCCACGAAACATCAACATTCATCATCAAACACCAACATTCTCCAAGAAACACCAGCATTCCTCATCAAACATCAACATTCTCCATCACACACTAACATTTATAAAACACCAACATTCTCCATCAAACACCAACAGTCATCATCAAACACCAACATTCATCATCAAACACAAACATTCATCATCAAACACCAACATTCTCCATGACACACTAACATTGATCAAACACCAACATTCTCCATCAAACACCAACATTCATCATCAAACACCAAAATTGATCAAAAACCAACAATCATCATCAAACACCAACATTCATCAGCAAACACCAACATTCATCATCAAACACCAACATTCTCCATGACACACTAACATTTATCAAACACCAACATTCTCCATCAAATACCAACATTCTCTACGAAACATCAACATTCATCATCAAACACCAACATTCTCCAAGAAACACCAACATTCCTCATCAAACATCAACATTCTCCATCACACACTAACATTTATCAAACACCAACATTCTCCATCAAATACCAACATTTTCAACGAAACATCAACATTCATCATCAAACACCAACATTCTCCAAGAAACACCAACATTCCTCATCAAACATCAACATTCTCCATCACACATTAACATTTTGTCACGAGGGGCGTGGCGGTGTAGGATCCAAGTAAACAACAAACATTTATCAAACACCAACATTCTCCATCAAAAAGCAGCATTCATGCACAAACCTTATTCACTCACTCATCGTCTATAACGCTTTATCCTGTATTCAAGGTCACGGGGGTCCTGGAGCCTATCCAATCGCAGGGCACACACACATACACACACTATGAGCAATTTGGGAACGCCAATTGGCTTAATCTGCAGGCCTTCGGACTATGGGAGGAAACTGGAGTACCCTAAAGAAACCCACTGGGCACAGGGAGAACATGCAAACTACACAAACCTAACCATTGATAATTCTATATCAAAGACCAACACACAGTAATTGAAATACACTATCAAAACACACGCCAGCACACACAAACACCAAAATTCCTCATAATAATCCTATAATTTTCCATCAGACACACACACACACACACACACACACACACACACACACACACACACACACACACACACACACACACACACACCACAGTTCTTTATTTCCAGCAGGGTCCAGCAAAGTCACAGAAGCGCTGTCTCCTCCTCTTATGTAGCACCACCCTGTGTGTCTGGTGTTTAGGGTGTTTGGTGTTAAACCCTGGGCTGCTCTGGCCTTCAGTGCCGTTGGTGTAATGGATGGAGGTCCAGCAGTACAGCCATCATCAGGACATTATCTCTAATCAATAGCTCACGGCTACAGCGCTAACTAGCTCTGCAGAGCGGATGGACAGGCCACAGTGCGCACACGCTCACCCGTGGAGACTGGATCGATGAAAGGTCAAAGGTCACAAATCACCAGCGATAATTCACTGCTGTAATGTGTCGCTCTGTCATGGTTGACGTTCAGGTTCTAATAAACTGCATTACTGGTCCTGGATACTTTCACACCAGGTTCGTTTGCTCGCTAAGGGTGTGAACGATTTCCTGAAACTGTTCAAGAAATAAAAATCAGAGTAAACAGCGTTGTCTGGAGCGGTGTTAAATAGAGAGCTGTGATGATCTGGGATTTAGAACAGGTGTGTTTGGAGAGATGAATGAGGCAGTGAAAAGCAAGGAGTGGGATGGAACATGGAGCAGGAGTGTGCAGGTGTTCATGACCTTACTTGAGATGTGGGCATGACCTGGCGTGCCGTGACACATTTATCAAATACCAACATTCATCATCAAACACCAACATTCTCCATGAAACATCTACATTCATCATCAAACACCAACATTCTCCATCAAAAAGCAGCATTCATGCACAAACCTTATTCACTCACTCATCGTCTATAACGCTTTATCCTGTATTCAAGGTCACGGGGGTCCTGGAGCCTATCCAATCGCAGGGCACACACACATACACACACTATGAGCAATTTGGGAACGCCAATTGGCTTAATCTGCAGGCCTTCGGACTATGGGAGGAAACTGGAGTACCCTAAAGAAACCCACTGGGCACGGGGAGAACATGCAAACTACACAAACCTAACCATTGATAATTCTATATCAAAGACCAACACACAGTAATTGAAATACACTACGAAAACACACGCCAGCACACACAAACACCAAAATTCCTCATAATAAAACAGACAATCCTAATTTTCCATCAGACACCAACACACACACACACACACACACACACACACACACACACACACACACACACACACACACACACACCACAGTTCTTTATTTCCAGCAGGGTCCAGCAAAGTCACAGAAGCGCTTTCTCCTCCTCTTATGTAGCACCACCCTGTGTGTCTGGTGTTTAGGGTGTTTGGTGTTAAACCCTGGGCTGCTCTGGCCTTCAGTGCCGTTGGTGTAATGGATGGAGGTCCAGCAGTACAGCCATCATCAGGACATTATCTCTAATCAATAGCTCACGGCTACAGCGCTAACTAGCTCTGCAGAGCGGATGGACAGGCCACAGTGCGCACACGCTCACCCGTGGAGACTGGATCGATGAAAGGTCAAAGGTCACAAATCACCAGCGATAATTCACTGCTGTAATGTGTCGCTCTGTCATGGTTGACGTTCAGGTTCTAATAAACTGCATTACTGGTCCTGGATACTTTCACACCAGGTTCGTTTGCTCGCTAAGGGTGTGAACGATTTCCTGAAACTGTTCAAGAAATAAAAATCAGAGTAAACAGCGAGAAGAAGAGGTGAAACTCGAGACTGGTTTCATCATTGATGCTGAAAAGTGACACAGAGAGCAGAACTGGGCTTTTCAGCACCACATGTGCCTGTGAACATGAGCTCTCTGCGTAATCAGGGGCACAGTGGCCAAGTGTAAACCCGGAGAGAGGGGCGGAGGGGGGCGGATGGGGGGGGGCAGAGGGAGGGCGGAGTGGTGCCAGAGGGGCGACGCAGAGGAGGGCTGGTGTGTGTTTGTGCGATTAAAGTGTGATCTGGATAATACTGTTTTCATCAAAGCCAGCAATTACACTCATTAAGCCTGGCCATGGTGTGTGTTAGCTTAGCAAGTCGAGTGGGCAGGAGAAAAAAAAGCCCTAATCCCTTAATCCTTTATTCTCTCCCTTTCTCCATCTTTCTCTCTTTCTCACTCTCCCTTTCACTCGGCTCGTGCAGGGGTCCGCGTACAAGCTGCAAAATTAATGACGCCCTCTTTAAAGTCCTGAAATGATGGAGTGCAAAATGGTTACTATAGCTACACTATCCAAGGAGTGATATCCCTGGCACACACACACACACACACACACACACACACACACACACACACACACACACACACACACACACACACACGTTGGCCTCTTTATGATCATTGTGAAGATCTTTCATAGCCAATTTAGCTTTTTTAAAATAAAACCTGCAGCTATTTTTGATACAAACAAACAAAAAATAGCCTTATGGGGATCTGCTGGTCCTCACAAAGTCAAACCTATCGGATATTTGTGGGGACATTTGTCCAAGATATTTGAGCATGTCCACACTCACGTACACACACAACTACACCACGGGCGGTCGCCAAATTAATTCTTCGTTGCTTTTCACATGGTAATGATTTGTTTTGTGTGATGTGAGAGTGCAAACAGGAGCCTAAATAAAGCAGTTTAACACACACACACACACACACACGCACACACAGACACACACACATGCTTTCAAAGTCTTCTCATCTAAATGGGAATCAGATGAAGTGAATAAGCTCATGAGGTCCAACAGGTGCAAATCAGAGAAAGAGGAACGAGGGACAAAGAGCAGGAAAAACTCGGAAATTATACAAGATTGTAATAATAATAATAATAATAATAATAATAATAGCTTCTTAAAATATCCCAAATTAAACCACATGGTCCTTATCATCAGATTCAATTTCCATCATTTCAAATCAGTTTATTATTATTTTTTGCTTTTACTTTTACACCTCATTAGATCTTTTTACATCTGAGAGGCATTCTGATTAATCAGAAGGTGTTGATTAATGCAGGTTTACAGTGAATCTAAAAAAAAAAAAATTATATCATGAAAAGCTATGTTTCTTTTTCATTTAATTAAAAAAGTGAAACTCCCATTCATTATATGTAAAGTGAAATATTTCAAGCTTTTTTGGTTTTCATTTTGATGTTTACAGCTCATGAAAATCCAAAATCCAGTGTATCAAAAATAGAATATTTCTTTTTCTTTTGTAATCAATATAAAATATTTACAAGATTGCAGCGTGGCATGGAAGCGATCAGCATTATTGAAGACTAGCTTGCTTTGATAGCAGCCTTCAGCTCATCTGTTTTGTTGTCTCTGATGTTTCTCATCTTCTCCTTGACAATAGCTCCTAGATTCTCCATAAAATTCAGGTCAGGTGAGTTAGCTGGCGAATCCTGCACCGTGATATCAAGGTCAACAAACCTGTTAGTGGTAGTTTTGTCACAGTGGGCAGGTGTTAAGTGCTGCTGGAAAAGTGCATCAGAATCTCCATAAACCTTGACAGCAGATGGAAGCCTGAAGTGCTCTAAAATCCCCTGGTAGATGCTGCGTTGACTTTGGACTTGGTAAAACACAGGGGACTAACACCAGCAGATGACATGGCACCTCAAATCATCACAGACGGAGGAAACTTCACACATGACTCCAGACTCTGGGACCTTGATTTCCAAATGAAATGCAAAATTTACTGTAATCTAAAAAGAGGACTTTGGAGCACTGAGCAATGGTAATTTTTCTCCTTATCCCAGGTAAGAAACTTGCAGATGAATCTAGAATATATAAGAGTTTAACTTTTTAAAATAAATTCTGGGAGTAAAACACTTTTGAGAGTAAAAAAAAAAAATCCGTAGAAAAACACTGGGGCCCTCTCACACTATGACATTCGCACTATGAGACATCAACACTATCATGACAAGGCGATGACATCATCAACTGCTGTCATTGTTCTTGGGCTCTAAATATAGGGAAATGTAGAGGGATGGGATTGTCATGACATGAAGTACAGATACTGTATGTTCACGTTTTGTGTAAATATCAGGCTGAGGTACTTTGGATAACTTGCCAACATATGTAAAAAAAAAAGTATATTTTTACATGTGGAGTAAAACTAATGTACAACCCAAATTATGGAAAAGTTTTGGGACTCTTTTTTTTTTTTTTTAAATAAAATGAAAGCTAACAGATTTTCAAATCACATGAGCCAATATTTAATTCACACTAGAACATAGAGAACATAGCAAAAGTTTAAACAGAGAAATTTTACACTTTATAGCTCATTAACACAAATTTAATGCCTGAAACAGGTCTCAGAAAAGTTGGCAACGGTGGCAACAAGGGGCTGAAAAAGCGAGACATTTTCAAAAGATTCAACTGGGAGAACATCTAGTAACATGATTAGCTACTCGTCTCCCACGAGTAAAGATGGGCAGAGGCTCTCCAATCTGTGCAAGAGTGCGTGAAATGATGTGAAATACTTTAAAAACTCAAAGAAAAATTGCAAAAACTTTGCAAATCTCATCATCTACAGAGCATGACATCATCAAAAGATTCAGAAACTGAAGAAATCTCCATCTGCAGATTCCAGCTAAAGTTCTATAAAATAAAAAGGAAGCCATATGTGAACATGGTCCAGAAGCTCCATCGTGTCCTGTGGGTCAAGGCTCATTTAAAACGGACTGTTTCAAAGCGGTCAGAAGAGTCCAAATTTGAAATTCTTGTTGGAGATCACAGACGCCATGTTTTCCAGGCTAAAGAGGACTGAGACCTTCCAGCGTGTTATCAGCGTTCGGTTCTCCGACGGTTTGGGCAGCTTGTGTGTTTTGGAGGGGACTATGAATGCTGAAATGTATAAAAGGATCGAGACGATGTTCATTTCAGCAGGACAATGCAACACCACACTGCAGCTATTACAACAGCATGGCTTCCTAGTAGAAGAGTCTGGGTGCTGAACTGGCCTGCAGTCCAGATCTTTCACCTATAGGACACATTAGGCGCATCATTAAACGAACAAATACGTCAAAGACGACCACGAACTCTTCAGCAACTAGAAACCTATATCAGGCAAGAATGGGAGCAAATTCCAAGACCAAAATGCCAGAAACTCATAACCTCAATGCGCAGACGTTTTTTCAAACTGCTTTGAAAAGAAGAGGAGATGCTGCACCAGGGTAACCATGGTCCCGTCCCAACTTTTTTGAGACCTGAAGCAGGCATCAAATTTGAAACGAGCTCATTTTGTGGATAAAAGTGTAAAATTTCTCAGTTTAAACATTTGCTATGGGAAACTTCAGATCGCTAACAGCAGCTCTGCTCATAGCATCATATCGTATCCCCCCGCGGCGTGTGATTATCCAGGCATTGAACATTATATCATTTATTGATATAGAAATTCACCATGACAGGTTTTTAAGACCGAATGTTTTCTCCGCTATTTCATTAACTGACCTAATAAAGTTATTTATAGGCTACAGAAAATCAATTTCATTTATGTACCTCATGAAGCCACTGATATGGAAATGAATCTCAATTTATTTTCTTAATAATACATTGATTTCGGTTCCATTTACACGCTGAGAAATTAAAGTGAGAAACCCTCTACATCTACTCTCTGCTACTAATACTGTAATAATAATAATAATAATAATAAGAAGAAGAAGAAGAAGAATATACACATCCTCTTATAGCCATCACTTAGTTGTATTTTATTCCTTTTTAAAGACCACACACAGCTGTAACTGTAACTGTTTTTAAACACGCGCACACACACACACACACACACACACACACACACACACACACACACACACACACACACACACTATGCTACTATATTACCTGATAATGCATAGGTTTGGGGCATGTTTTAATAACTCAGTGAGGACCAAATGTCCCCAGAATGTTGGTAATCTCTAAGAGGGATAAGACCTTCTGGGGACATTTGGCTTTACAAAGACTAAAGTGTTATTAGCTGCACGCTTTAATTATAGCAATGGGAGGTCCTTACAAGGAATATAAGACAAGCATGTGTGTGTGTGTGTGTGTGTGTGTGTGTGTGTGTGTGTGTGTGTGTGTGTGTGTGGCATTTAACACCATACTAAAACCTCATTTGTCAACCCTGGGCTCTGGGACAGGACTGAATTATTTAACACTCGGCCCCTCGCGCTCTAATTAAAGGCCAATAAAACAGCATTAGCGCTGACAGGCCATTAGAGAACGCTGTAATGGACTGTGGGGAGTTTAAAGCAGGATCAGCGCAGAACAGCGGGAGAATTCCTCTGTCTGTCTGACAGGAAATCCTAAAACCCTGTCTAAAATCAGACCTGGACACACAGTCGTGTAAGACAGACAGAACATCGTGAACATCATAGCAGCACAGAGATACTGCAGCACAGGGTTCCTATAGACCAGGGCTCCTATAGACCAGGGCTCCTATAGACCAGGGTTCCTATAGACCAGGGTTCCTATAGACCAGGGCTCCTATAGACCAGGGTTCCTATAGATCAGGGCTCCTATAGACCAGGGCTCCTATAGACCAGGGTTCCAATAGACCAGGGCTCCTATAGACCAGGGCTCCTACACCACAGGGCTCCTATAGACCAGGGCTCCTATAGACCAGGGTTCCTATAGACCAGGGCTCCTACATCACAGGGTTCCTATAGACCAGGGCTCCTATAGACCAGGGCTCCTATAGACCAGGGCTCCTATAGACCAGGGTTCCTATAGACCAGGGCTCCTATAGACCAGGGCTCCTACATCACAGGGTTCCTATAGACCAGGGCTCCTATAGACCAGGGCTCCTACATCACAGGGTTCCTATAGACCAGGGTTCCTATAGACCAGGGCTCCTACACCACAGGGCTCCTATAGACCAGGGCTCCTACACCACAGGGCTCCTATAGACCAGGGCTCCTACAACACTGAATTCCTACATCATGGTTCCTACAGGGTTCCTGTCCTCTTTTATTTTTATTTTTATTTGTTTAATTTGTGTTTTTTTTCTGGATTTAATTTAATGATATATTAACTTAATGTACTTATTAATGTAATAGTTTTTTCTTTATCTGACTGACTTTGTTTACTTAATTTTGTTATTTTCTTCTTTTTCTTTTTTAGTATTACATTAATTTGGATTACTTCTGTGTTCCTTTTCGTTTGTTCTTTCCGTATTAAACTGATCATCTCCCCCTTTATCTTCCACTTTATTCTTTATACTGGCCTCTTTCTTTCTTTCTTTCTTTCTTTCTTTCTTTCTTTCTTTCTTTCTTTCTTGCGACATTTCTCTTTGCCATGTCACCGTCCAATTTATATATATATTTTCTGTCCTCTCTCTCTCTCTCTCTCTCTCAGTTAAACTCATTCTTAGAAACATGCTTATCTTCATCTGCACTGTTCCTTTGAGAGTACTGGAAGCCCTAAATGTTCTTTGTAGAACCTCACAGAGTTCCAGCAGTCTGGTGTTCTTCTGCCACTTTTGGGTGTAATAAATCTTTAAAAAAATATATAAAAAAAACTTTTCGGAAGCCAAATATCTTCGGTTTTTCTTCAGGTTCAAATAAAATTGTTTTGCATTTTAAGTTTTGTTTTGTGCGGGTGGAGGACAGAGTTGGTTTCTGTCTGCCCTCTGCTGGCCAAAGTCTGCTATGTTCGATCTGTATAAAGTAAAGTAAAATGAACAATAATAATCCCATAATACACCAGGCCCAGGGCCACATACAGAATTACCACATAATATCTATTATCATGACAATATAATAACACGGTATATTTTTCTAGGATAAAGTCGATATCATGAAGTGTGTGTGTGTGTGTGCGTGCGTGTGTGCGTGCGTGTGTGTGCGTGCGTGCGTGCGTGTGTGTGTGTGTGTGATTTATCAAAAATGGGTTAGGGTTAGGGCTATTCTTGTTTTTTTTATGTTTAGGTTTAAAATATATACATTTATTGTATTTTCTAGACTTTGGAGTAACTTTAATATGTACATAATAGGTTAATTTTAATTTGTTAATATGTTAATGTTAATTTTATTTTATTACTTTTATTTTATTTCACAGAAATGTACTGTTTTAAATTTTGTTAACGATATTTACAAAAGCAAATTTACTGGCAAGAAAATTTATTATTTGTTTATCTGTTTATTTACGTATTTATCTTAATAAGGTCAAAAATAACATTGTCATCAGTTTGCCATCTTGAACAGACAAAGGGGGAAATATTTTTGTAGCTTTTGTATCTCTGCCATTAGCTTTAACTGTTTCTTTTATCTCTTTTTTAAATCAATCTCTTAAATGTCAGTCCTGTTGATTTATGACTATGAATATGATGTAGTATAAATGTATTCTGCAATTTGTCTAATCTATATTTAGAAACATCTCAGTGCACTGATTTAAAACAACAACAACAACAACAACAACAACAACAACAACAACAACAACAACAGCGCCCCCTGCTGACCCTTAACTAATCAAAGCTGACTGCATTTAATAGACGCTGTAACTCGCCGTGAGTTTGCAGTGAGTGACGTCAGATCAGCAGGAAAGCAGCAGCTCTTCCCTTTAAATAGGTTTTCAGATAAATGAGGAATTCAGAATGATTCTCAGACTTAAACCTCCTCGAGCTACTGTGAGGAAAAAACCTTGTGATGTCTAAGAGCACTTCTCCTCCTGATGAGATTAATCGTGGCCTCACACTCCCAGCCATTATTGGGGCCGCAAAACACACACACACACACACACACACACACACACACACACACACACACACACACACACACACACACACACACACACACACAATAATAGCAGCACTCTCCTTTCTATTAATGGTGTGTAAGAGGGCAGGATTAATGTAGACCAGCTGTAGAGAGGGGGGGGGGGAGGGGGGCAGCTGTGAGGAGAGCTGTGATTCAATCCCACTATAGAGGGAACAATAAGGGCAGAAGTGTGAAAATGGAAGTGTGTGCGTATGTGTGTATGTGTGTGTGTGTGGGGGGGGAGGGGGGTGTCTCTGGTGTCTTTAGATTAATGAGAGGTTGTGAAATCTAACGTTGTGAGAAAAGTCTCCTGTCAGTTTGTCCCAAATTATTATAAAACTATAATACAGGTGAAGGACCTTAGAGTCATGTTTAAGCACATAGAAATTCCTTATTCAAAATATTACATTAAAAATAAATGAATCATCATCCCTGATCATCTAAACAATTTTACTTGCACTTTTAATTTAAGAACAAAATTATCTGAATAATAACAAAAGCATCATAAATAAAATGGACTTTTAAAGAAAGAAATGTTATGAAACTTTATGAAAGTTTTACGATTTTAGTACAATGAATTATAAAATAAATAAATAAAGAATAAATGAAAAAAAGAATTGCCACAGCTCACTGCCATAAGCCCCTGACCCACCACTATACACTTACAGTATCACGACCCCTGACCCACCACTATACACTTACAGTATCACGACCCCTGACCCACCAATATACACTTACAGTATCACGACCCCTGACCCACCAATATACACTTACAGTATCACGACCCCTGACCCACCACTATACACTTACAGTATCACGACCCCTGACCCACCAATATACACTTACAGTATCACGACCCCTGACCCACCACTATACACTTACAGTATCACGACCCCTGACCCACCACTATACACTTACAGTATCACGACCCCTGACCCACCACTATACACTTACAGTATCACGACCCCTGACCCACCACTATACACTTACAGTATCACGACCCCTGACCCA
>JAAGKR010014007.1:0-12607 GCA_011419295.1 Clarias macrocephalus
AACTCCTTATCCTTCTTGACTTGTCTGTTCACTTTTGTGTTTTGCTTTAGTGTTCAGTTAACTACATCACAAAACGATTTGCAGGAGTGTGTGCACGGTTGGGTCATGGCTTGTGTCATGGTGTCGGTTTTCAGTTAATAACACACAATTACAATAACACAACTCAAGTTGAGTTTGGTTTCTTGAAAGGGTAGAAAACACTGCATACTTCTCGTGTTTGATGGATATTGTAAAGCCTGAACTTCATACTACGTCTACAAGCGTTAGCAACAAAACCACACTCATAGACACACTCTAGATGTTTTTAATATCAACATTCACATGGCTTCAAATGATTGTATAGAACTTCTGTGTCTACATACTGTACAGTACAAGTTCTACAGAATTTTATGCAGTTTCATAGAACGTCATAGACCTGCAATATGATTTAACCAATTTCTGCTTTAAGACAGATTTTCTCCATTAGTACTCTATAAAACTATCGCTTCAACCTGCATGGTAGAATAGAATTTTTATTCTAAAGCAAGAACAAAACTTAGTTCATTTAGAGTCACCAGCCTCAGAAATCACCGATTAACAACCAGCACCTCGGATTAGAGCCGTTATGAAGCTTTACAGAGAGTTTACAGTAGCAGACACTTGTCCATATCAATTGTTCAAAGAAGATTGGTGCATATTTTGAACACCTTCAACATTGCTTTACAATGTAGAAAGAAATAAAAAATCAGAACGTAATTAGAAGGTGTGTCCAGACTATTGACTGGTCGTGTATAATCAAACACACTGCCTTGGGTTCCCCAGTTATTTGTCACTGTTTGTCAACCTGGATGGATTCGAAGATGACCACACTGCGCCACATCGCTCCTCTAAGTGACCCATAAGAAACACCCTGCAAATGTCCTCCTGAAGTGCCTCAGTGATCATAACGTCGGATTTCTCCTGACATTTCTAACGTGACTCGGTTTATAAAGCTCTGCATCACCTCCCAATCAAACGCTGCGTACTGAGCAACACAGCGCAGAGCGTCTCGAATACACACAGCAAGCACGTCCAGCATGTGGACGCAGAGTCTCAGTACTAGTGTAGCATCAGGTTATATTGTTTGTGTGTGTTTGTGTGTGTGTGTGTGTGTGTGTGTGTGTGTGTGTGTGTGTGTGTGTGTGTGCGCACGCATCTGCATTGCATACGCACTCTCATACATCTGCACAGGTTATACACCATGTTACTGAGCATGTGTAGTTTTACACACACATATAAAATAAGGCAAATGCAAGTAGAGCTCCAGGTGCAATGACTAGCTTGGGAAATGTTTGACACAGCACACACACACACACACACACACACACACACACACACACACTCAGGACACTGGGGTGCAGTACTGTGAGTGTGTGCTGCACATCTTGCATGTTAATCATCAAGACACCAACACACACACACACAAATAAAATGTGAACACCCACACACACACACACACACACACACACACACACACACACACACTTCCCTTAGGCCTTAGTTTGTGTGTTTAAAAATGGATGCATAAACACAGACCCAGACATCTGAACACAGCACACAAACACACACACACACACTCAGGACCCTGGGGTGCAGTACAGTGAGTGTATGGACACACACATACACTCACACACATATACACTTATTACACTGGGGCGCAGTACAGTGAGAGTGCACTCACACACACACACACACACACACTCAGGACACTGGGGTGCAGTACAGTGAGTGTGTGCTGCACATCTTGCATGTTAATCACCAAGAAACCAACACACACACACACTTCCCTTAGGCCTTTCTTTCCAAATGGACACATACACACATACCCAGACATTAGAACACAACACACACACACAGATGTAAACAGTCAGCATTTCTGCAGTGTGTTACACTTTGTGTGTGAGAACAGTGCGAGCCCCTGATCGGCGCGAGTGCCGCAGTCTGCACACACACACACACACACGCACGCGCGCACACAGCAGCGCGAGCCCCACATCATGTACCGCCCTGCCACGCGCCGCCCCGCGCGCGCCACAGTCATGCCCCTGTCTATAACCCACCCAACACACAAACACACACACACACACACACACACACCCTATCCCACTGTCATTCTCACCTGCAGCTTTGTCCTTGTTCTCCATGTCACTGTCTCTATCTCTCCCCCTCTCTCTCTGTCGGTGTCACGCAGGAGGAAGAGGATGATGATGACGAAGAAGAAGCTGAAGACGGGCGGCTCCCTCGCGCACTCTCGCTCTCTCTCTCTCTCTCTCTCTTCTTCCCTTGCTGCTCGCGAGGATGCTCTCATGCGCGCGCGGAGTCACGTGGATGCGGGATCGCCTCTGCCGTTAGGGCCGTTAATTCCGTTTCTGTCTGCAGGCGCGTGCGGTGCGTTACCTGCGTGCGCGCGCGTGCGTGTGTGTGCGCGTTAGAGAGACAGAGAGAGAGAGAGGGTGTGAGAGTGTGCTGCAGACGCTGGTGTGACGTCACGAGTTTGATATCGTCACCCAAAATCCAAAGAAAAAAAAGGAAATGGAGCAGAATCTCTACATGTCTGATTTATATCCATTGTAGTGCATAAGTATTCACCCCCTCCTGAACTTTTTTATCTCCCCCACGGAGCCAGAAACAGAAATAAAGGGATGCGTCCTGAACCTACACATACAACAATAACCATAATTACATCTCTTTTGGGGGGTATTTGGTAGGAAATCCACAGGTGGCACAATTGCTTATTGGTTAGCACTGTCGCCTTGAACCTCCAGGGTTGGGGTTCGATTCTCCATGTTCTCCACACGCCACCCAGCATATTGGGTGAGAGATGCTTCCCATCATACAGAGGTTCTGTACCCTGGCATAGGAGGCGAGTTCTTAAAACAAAATTTCGTATTGCAAACTGCATTTTCCCATAGGAAATAATGTAAATGCATATAATCCATTCCAGCCACCCAGAAATATTACCAATGTTACCGATTGTCAACACTATAATCAGATTTTTGCATATAAAAACAGAACATTTTTTAAGTAAAATATGAAATGAACAGATAATAAACCTCACTTAACCTTAATTTATGATTCCTCTTGCCAATGGTTGCTTACAAAAACGAACTGAAACAAAAGGAAACCCACCAAGCATGGAAAGAACGTGTAACCACCACGAATCAAACCCCAACTTTGGAGGTGCAAGGCGACAGTGCCGCTAAGACACCATACCGCCATTATTACCTCTGGTGCTATTGTTTGCCACCAGAAGTCAGATAATTAGATGAGATCTTACCTTTTTGCAATAAAGATCTGGAAGGCACCAGAGTTTTTCTATACAGGGTGACAATAAGGCAAGGATCCATGACTGACAATTGTTTATTAGTATTTAAAAGTATAAATTACAGCCAATGCTTAAAAAGCCTTGTATTTCGCACCCCGAATACAAGAAGATCCCAAAAATGAAAAAAAACATTTATACCCCTTTTTCACCAAGGCAGTTCCAGAGATAGTTTGGCGTACAGTATATAACAAATATATTCACACTAAGTAACTAAGTACTAAATATAACCTTTAAGAACCCATAAGGTTTGCTGCTAAAAAAAAAAAAAAAAAAAAAGCCATATAAATCATATGGGATGAACTGTGAGACAAGGCATTGAATTATATATATTTTTAAAAAGCCATATTATAATATGATATATAAAGATATAAGATGAGTAATAATAAATTGAGTTATATATCCTGTATATGTAGATACATTGAGGTATATCTAGATACATATAAAAAGGCTGAAGTGATGAGGAGCTGAGCATCTAAACTGATATCACTGGCTAGATGAGGAGATGGAGAGGATGGAGAGACCTGTCGCCTCTGAGCAAGAACCACACCAATTGGCAAATCAGTGCGAGGCACATAAATAGCGATACACCTGTTAAACGTCACCTTTGTAGGAAAATCAGTCTTTGTGCCAACCGTCTGAGTCACAGCAGAAACAACGGAATTGAGCGAATCAGTCGGGGTCGCTGCAGATCCGCTTACACTGCCCATGCTATCCATGCTGCCGCTATGGTTACGCGTGCAGGAAGGCATAGAAAGGAGTAAGATTAAATAAGAGACATGAGCAAGTTACGAATGATAAAGAACTAAAAGTTTAACAGAAATGGAGATGCTCATCCATGGTCTATCTACGAGTGACTGATGACATAGGCCCAGAAACGGGGGACTGAATGAAAACAATTAAACACCTCCTAACTATTTTTTTTTTAATAAAAAATCATCAAAGACGGTTAAAAGATAATAGAAATATAAAATAAGGAAAAAGGATTATAATAGGAAATTGATAGAAACTACAAACGCCATCTAGTGACAGGAGCAATAATGTAATACAGGATGGCAGAAGAGTTAGATTATAAGATTAGAGTAAGATAAGAGATAATGGGCAACCTTGACGGTCGCAAGTAAGAAAAAAAAATAAAAAGACCAGGTGGACCAAATTTGGTCCAAGGAAGTATGAAAAAATAGAAACCAAGCAACCGGGACAGTGACCAAAGTTGGTCCCCGGAAGTAAGGAAAAAGGGAAAACCAAGGGAGGAGACAGTTGGGTTCCTCCCTCAACCAATAGTATAAAAAGTGTATATGCATTGTATTGCTTTTCAATCTACTCTTTGCATGTTCTTGAGCTGGCATTTGGTGGACTCACTTGAACTTTGTTGCGGCAATAAACTCCAGCTTACTTCATCCAGATCAACTGACCGTCTAATCTTGTTTTTGATACCATCATAATTGGAGCTACAGCTTATGTTTGATGTGTGATAGGCATCAACAGTGGAAGATAAAAACATCTCACACAACATACATGCACGTATACAGTAACGTGATGACATGACCCTCTAGCCCTTGGAAAAACAAAGCCAGTGGACAGTTGACTTAATAACTCTGCTGCTGTCGCTCTCTTCATGTCGCACTCTTCATGTCTCACTCGTACTGCTGCTGTCATATCCATATGCCATATCTTTACCCTCCTATACTTTTTATATATATTTTACACATATATTTATCAGTATACAATTACACTTTGCACATTCTCATTTAAACATTTTATATATTTCTATTGTAATTATATTTTATTGTAAATTTGTAAATTTTTATTTTACATTTTTATTTTTACTTGATTTTTTTTTTTTTTGGAAATTCTATCTTTAGTTTAATTGTATTCCTCTATTCCTCTAATTTTCCTTTTATTGTAATGAAATATTTCTATCTTTTGATTCTTTCTTATTTTTCTTTTTTAGGTCATGAAAAGTTGTATAAGCACTGCACTGTATATTCTACTGTGTATGGTTGTGTACATAACATATTTGATTTTCTGTTGTTAGTTCCAAGGTTATCTTGAGTCTAAAAATTTTTAAAAAGAGAAAAAAAAAAATTCTATGGAAAAATGCCTACTGGGCCACAATTCTGCTTTCCACCAAACATCAATTATGAAGGAAGGCATTAGTCAGAGAGGCGGCCAAGTGGGCACTGGGAAGTCTGAAGGAGCTGAAGGCAGCCAGAGTTCAATCAGTAGGAGGTGTTTACAGGACATCAATAATATAGACACATCCTCGAACCTGGGCTTTATGGGGGGGAAATGGGGATCATATCATATACGCTGAGAGTGTCTGCATGTACCCCTGTAGAAAAAAAACGTTTCCATATAGGATTTCATATTCACATACTCATATTCTTACAAAGTAATTAATATGGCCTAATTTTACTAGGCATGTAGTGTGGGAAAATCCTTTAACAACCCCATAAACACACTTTTACAACCCGTTGCGTTTATGGACCAGTTCTACTATCGACAAAATGTGTTTAAAGACGTAAGAAAAAGTAGTTCCTGTAGGGTTTAGAGTGAAATGTTGCCAAGCACTGAACACTTTCTTCTCTCCTTAGCGAAATTGACTGAGAATCTGTTTGGTTATTACATTATAGAGTGATGTGTATTCCTCCTAATTCATTTTATGACTCAATAATTGGCAAATGTACTCACTCACTCACTGTCTATACCACTTTATTCTATATCCAGTATTGGAGGCGACCGAGAGCCTATCCCAGGATACTTAGGGCATGAGGCGTGGTACACCCTGGACCCTACTTACGCTCACATGCTACAGGCAATTAGCCTAATCTGCCTGTCTTTGGACTATTGGAGGAAAGCGGAGCATCCATAGGAAACCCAGGAAGCACGGGAGAACATGCACACAGACCCGAGGCGGAAATCGAACCCTCGACCCTGAAGGTGCAAGGCAATAATGCTAAGTACTACGCCATAGAGAGAGAGAGTCAACAAAATGTAGACATACGTTATTTATTGATATATATCGTAATATTATAACATTATTGTTAATATCATATTAATGTCATATACATCATACTATCAAATTGGTGCACAGTCATGTTGGAACAGGAAGGGGCCGTCACCAAACTGTTCCCACATAGTTGGGAGCATGAAATTGCCTAAAATGTCTTGGTGTGCTGAAGCATTAAGAATTCATTTCACTGGAAGTGAGTTCCGACATGACTGCGCACCAGTGCACAAAGCGCGGTCCATAAAGACATGGATGAGCGAGTTTGGTGTGGAAGAACTTGACTGGCCTCGACCCGACAGAACACCTTTGGGATGAATTAGAGCGGAGACTGCGAGCTAGTCCTTATCGTCCAACAGCAGTGTCTGACCTCACAAATACACTTCTGGAAGAATGATCAAATCTTCCCATAAACACACTGCGAAAGCTTGTGGAAAGCCTTCCCAGAAGAGTTTAAGCTGTTACAGCAGCAAAGGGCCAACATCATATTAAACCCTATGGATAAAGAATTGGATGTTACTCAAGTTCATATGCATGTGAAGACAGGCGAGCAAATACATTTGGCAATATAGTGTATATAAATATACAGTATATCAGCCAACAAAGGCAGTTTTTGGCAGTAAATAAGACGTCCCTGTGGAGGAAGAGACATGGTGGAGAGTAGCTAAGCTATTTGGCGGGACATAAAAGGTGCAACGAAACCCGAAGAGCAGACATCACACAAGAGAAAAATCTGCCGATGAAACATAAAGAAAATAAAGAAGAAGACAAATAAAAAGAAAAGACTGCTCAACAAATAGTGGAAGTCAGGTCGAGACTGGCTGGTTACATGATCCAACCAAGGGAATCACACAATGCACTGACTGTAGGATGTACGTTGGTGAAAGAGTGAAGGGGGTCGTTTTTACCGTTGGGATTAGCAAAGTAAAAAATATAAAGGACCATGAAATGTCTATTGGTCATATCGGTAGTATTTGGATTAAATGGGTGACGACGCCTGGTTCTCTACAGCACAGTGTGGCGGTGAGGTTCCTGGTCCTCATGAAGATTCCAGAGCTTGAGAAATTCAAATCTACCCCTCTCCTCCAGTCTATCAGTTATATTTCAGGAACGCGCATAAAATATTTTTTTTATTTATTAAAACATGCCTCTGGGGCTGGGAGATTTAATCAGTTATGCAATTGAATCGATTCTTTGTTGGCTGTTTCAATTTAATTGAATCATCCATTTGGTGTTCGATTCGGAATCACTTCAAATGTTTATAATCAGTTAGCAAATTTACAAATGGTAAAGATTCGAAAAATTTATGAATTATTTTAACATATAACAACAATTAGTAATAATAATAATAAATGCGTAATACTGGATAATGATTCAAAACTCAGAGGGAAGCTCTTCAAGGCTCTAGGAATCAACGGTGTAAGTCAGTGGACATGGTGACACTGTGTGTTATAAAAATAGCTGCAGGGTTAAGTAAGTCTGAGTGTGTGTCTGTGTGTAGGGGGGGGTGACGTGAGGTGAGCTGCAGATGCACAGATAGATGCTGAGGCAGCAGGCATTAAAAATAGCTTCACTACACACACACACACACACACACACACACATGGATAACTCAGCAGTGTTCAGTCCCCTGTCAGTGGTCACAGTGCACTATAGAGCTGATTTTTCCCTATCAGCAATGTCAGCTTATACCTAATATCTAATACACACACACACACGCACACACAAACACACACACACACACACACACACACACACACTCAAATGCACCTACATTGTTCATTCTTGTGTGTATGTGTATATGCAGTCTTAAGCAAAAGTTTAGGCACCCCTGTATAAATAACAGATTCTTGGTGATTTTTTAAAAATTGAAATTATGTTAACACAGTCTCTCTTGGAAATGGAAAAAATGCACAATATTTTCAGCAAACATACAGTTTGAACAGTTTGAAACTGAATTATCTGAATTAATGAGACTTAAGTTTCATTAATTCAGAAGTCATTAATTCATTAAGCAAATGCGAGAGCTCTTTAAATGAATTAAATTACATAATTATATTATTATTATTATTATTGTTGTTGTTATTTATTACACACCATTCTAAAAGAGCAAAAGCAAACGTGATTATTTTTATGATTTGTGATACTAAAAGAAAAAAGAAATAGTCTAAAATTATATTATTATGTTTATGACTGAAAAATTACTTATACATTTTTAAGAATAATGCTTTCAGCGAGAAAGCAAAATCGGCATGATGTAATATCCGGAAGTGGGTGTGGTCTCCAAGTTAACCCGGAAGTGAACGGCGGCTGCTATCATGGCGTGGAGAGGTGGATGTGTAGTGAGATGGGTTAAAGAGGAGTTTATCACACAGTCGAGTCGGAGAAACGGGTAATTATTAAATCTCGTTTTTATTTTAGAGTTAAAACCGCTGTATTTATTAAAAAATAATATTTCGAAATTATCGTTTATTTGTGTGTAATGTCAGCTACATGTTCCTGTGACCCCAGTGTCATGTTTTTCAATGTATTAGTCGATTTTTAACATTTTACTCTTCATGACATTTCTGGTATTTTTAATGTGTTTTCTGTAAATTAGTTGTCTAAAAATAATAATTACTAGATAACGAAACAAGTTAGTTCCTGTTTTTCCTAAGCTGTGGTTACTGATTAAACTGTCACTTTTGACAAAAGTTTCTCAGTTGAAATTCAACAAAATAGAAACAAGGAAAATAAACTTGCGCATTCATGAGAAGTTATATGTCGTATGCAAAAAGTCAGAAAACTGACTGTTTTGTGATGAAGCTCTGACACTGGAGACTCCTTACATTAAATGTAAACACGATGAACCCACACCTTCCGACCCAATCAGATTCAGGCTGGGGTAGAACGTAACCTTCTGCTCATTACATATAAATCTGTAAACTGTTGTATGTGATGAGTCGGGATGTGAATCACCAGTCACGTCCTGATACGAGATTATCACGATACCCAGGTGCAGATTTGATTGAAATTGCATTTCCATAAGTATCACGATTTTCTAAATTAAAAAAAATGTTTTTTTAAACCTTTAAAAAAAAAAAGTTTAAGTAATTAAATGTAGCTCGTTCCTTATGACATTAGTTTTCGCACTTAAAAAATAACAATACAATCTAACTTCAAATACAAGAATTTAATTAAATTAAACATCAAAGAAAATAGAAAAATCTGCATTTGAAGTGAGCAGTAGGCATCTCTGTCATTCGTCATCATTATTATTTTTAAACAAACTTGCCTACCACACGGGATGAAAATGAGTAAATAGTTCAGAGTGCACTACATTTTAGAATTATAAAGGAATGGCTGCGTTTGACCTCCTCAAACTCCATCAAAGTCACAAAACTCAACCCTAGACTAATTCGGAAAAAGGCACATCGGAGACTTTTAATGGGTGTATTTTTTGGTGATGTAATTCCATATAATGTGTTTCTAAAGCCTCTGCGCTCTGTACAGAATCGTTTCTATCTGAGGCTGATCAGTTGATCAGTGGTCACAGGCAGTCAAACTGAAAACTTGCCAATTCTTGTTTTTTTTAAAACTTATTTTGGAGTCAGTGTGAATCACCTTTGTGTATGTATGTGTGTGTGTTGGTCGGTCAGGTTTTTTCTCCTCCACCAGCAGAGATGTGGTTTCAGGAAAGTGGTGAAGAGGGTGGAGCCAAAGATGGAGGCGGAGCAAGCAGAGGTGCTGCAGAAAAAAGGCGGGACTCCAGTGATAGAACCGCCCACTCCATCGCAGCCTAAGAGATCGATAAGAAGACTGGTCAAGCCGCTTGTGTTCACTATAGGGGTAGGTTGAGTGTTGTGTACATGTGTGTACAGATGTGTGTGTGTGTGTGTGTGTGTTGGATAGTCACTGACTCCAGCTCAGTTTACAGGCTGCTCGTTCGGCACGGCAGCGATCTGGCAGTACGAGAGTCTGAAGTCTCGCGTTCAGAGCTACTTTGATGAGGCGCGAGTCGACTGGCTGGAAAAACTGCGACCACAGAAACAGGGAGGCCTACGCAAAAAGGTGTGTGTTTGTTTGTCTGTCAGGAACATCAAGGGGTGAGATGTGTGTGTGGATGATGATGTTCATGACAGTGTGTATTATTATTATAATTATTATTTATTACTAGATTAATCAGTGGTGGAACAGTTTGACTGAAGGACAGAGGAGTGTCACAGGTCAGAGAGACACGCGCACAAACACACAGCTTCTAATTTTGTGCTTGTGTTCAGTTCTTTATCAACGGTGTGTGTGTGTGTGTTTAGGCATCATAGCTGCTAACGCGCTGGTGTTCTGCTGTTGGAGAATTCCCTCTCTGCAGCGATCGATGATGAAGTACTTCACCTCTAACCCCGCCTCCAGTAAGTAAGCATACCCGTCAATCACTTTTCAGGGGGCGTGGCCTTCCCTAAACTGGCTCTCACACCTGCAGAATTTCGAACTGCAGCTCTGGTTAATTGTTTACTTGTGTGAATTTGCTCAGTGTGCAGATTAGAGTTTATGTTTAAATTACCTTCATACCATCATGTCAGATTGAAGAGAGCAACTTTCCTTATGTGTAATTTGTGAGTATTGAGTAGTTTATAATTATAATAATTATATTCCTAGCATGAAGTAATTATAGTAGCAATACACAAATTATAATCAGACCACACAGATTATAATCCCAATACTCACTCATTGTAATCCCTAACACATGCTCATAATAATCCCGACACGCACTTATGGTGGCTGAGAGGTTGGTTTCTCACCTGCCATGTGGAAGCCCCGGCAGTGCAATTTCCCACCCGAAGTCCAAACCCCAGCCACCGGATGCAGTGCCATCAGGAAGATGATGGGAGCAGCCAAAAGACTAACAACTTTTTCTAATCAAAAAACACAAATTATAATCCTTTTACATGTTGATTACAATCACAACACTCACTTATTATATCCCTGACACAAGATCATTATAATCCCAACATGTACTCATTATCATCCCTAATACACACTCATTACAATCCTAGTGCGCAGTCATTCTCATCTGAACACACTCTTATTATAATCCTGACACACGCTCCTTATAATCTCAAACACACACATCATAATCCTGACACTTGTTATAATCCTAACACGCACTCATTATAATCCTGACACACACTCATAACACACACTCCTAACACGCTTATTATAATGTCTGATACATACTCATTATAATCCTGACACGCTCATTATAATCACAACATGCACTCATTAAACACGCTCATTATAATCCTGACACACACTTATTATAATTCTGTCACGCTTGATATAATCCTGACACAATCATTATAACGAGCGCTGGTGGAGATTATAATGAGTGCATGTTCGGATTATAATCTCCACAAGCACTCATTATAATCCCTGACACGCGCTCGTTATGATCCCAAGACGCTCATTATAATCCTGAAACACTTTATTTTTATTTTTATAATCAAACAACACATAAGAACAAACAGTTTGATAGACATAACACAAACATACACACACACAAAATATATTTCTTTATAGTCCCGACACTTGTTATAATCTCCACACACACTCATGATAATCCCAACACACACTTATTATGATCACACAACACAACACACCACACATACTATAATCTCAACACTCACAAATTATAAACTTTTATAAAGATTATGTGCACTCACATTATAATTTATAATTTCAACACACACTAATTATGATCCTAACAGACAATTATTAAATTCTATGCTTTTGTCACTTTCAATGACAGAAGGTCTAGATACTGAACTTCAGCGTAATATTGGTAACCAATATTGAAATGGAGTATAAATTGTGTGTGTGTAGGTGCACTGTGTTGGCCCATGTTGCTGTCCACGTTCAGTCACTTCTCATTCTTTCACATGGCGGCGAACATGTATGTGTTGTGGAGTTTCTCCTCCAGTGCAGTGAGCATGATGGGAAAGGAGCAGTTCCTCGCTGTCTATATGTCTGCAGGTAGGTGTGTGTGTGTGTGTGTGTGTGTGTATGTGTGTGTGTGTATGTGTGTGTGTGTGTATGTGTGTGTGTGTGTGTGTGTGTGTGTGTGTGTGTGTATGTGTGTGTGTGTATGTGTGTGTGTGTATGTGTGTGTGTGTATGTGTGTGTGTGTATGTGTGTGTGTGTATGTGTGTGTGTGTATGTGTGTGTGTATGTATGTGTGTGTGTGTGTATGTATGTGTGTGTGTATGTATGTGTGTGTGTGT
>JAAGKR010014008.1:0-12606 GCA_011419295.1 Clarias macrocephalus
TTGGTGTACCTGATAAACCGCAAGTCCCTGACGGCGCCTACTCCGACTGCACCCGCAGACAGTTTTAATATGTACTCCAAATCAACACTTCACAGAAGGACTGAGGACTAAAATCTGGACAATCAAACTGACAATGCTAAGCTGCTATGAAGCCGAACCAAATTTGCCTTTATTTTATCGGATGCAATAAAGTCAGCACAATATCAGCACAGTCTAACACAAAGGAACTAACAAGTCCGTGACTTACTGTATGCCTGGAGCAAAAGAGATGCCATGATTGATCCATTATACATCCTATAAGGGACCATGCATGCCTATTAAAGGGAAAAAGAAATCTTAATTATGGATTCTCTGGATAAACGTGTGTATTCAAGCCCATATGAAATTGGTTTAATCTAGAATATCTTGATTTGTAATAATAGGATTTAATGAGTTCTTTTTTATTTTATTATTTATTTATTAGAAAGCTGCCTTATGTGCCACTTCTAACCACAGCTTTTAATGTGCAACTATAAATAATTGACTAAATTGGGTTGATTGACCTTGTGTTTGTTTAATGACATCTATGTGGCAATATTCAATGTATAAAAAAAAAAAAAAACATTAATGAGAAAGTCACCGTGATAATTCTGTAAAGAAATTCGTGATCTATGTATGTATGTATGTATGTATGTATGTATGTATGTATGTATGTATTGCTCATTTTCCCATTGTTTATAAAGTTGCTGACCCACACATGGCAGGCATTCTTAAATCCCCAAATCCAACAGACATTATTAATAAATTCTCCAAGGCATTTGTGTCCTCTAATCCAGAAACTCATAATGTATGGGATATTTAAATGTTTTCAAGCTGTAGGATAACATAAATAACACAGATTTTTATTTTTTTGCTGTAGTTTAGATAAGCAGTTGCAGCTTGTGGAATTCCATTGTGCTGTAAATTGAGAGCCGACTTGCAGTGCACAAACAACAGGCAGATTGATGTGCATATTGAGAAGAGATAATCAGATAATTATTACTGTATATCTTCAGTTGTAAATACCCGCGCTGCATCCTAAAGTGCATACTACAGTACTTAATCAATTATTGGTACACCGTTGGTGTCACTACTACTTAGACATACTACATGAATTCTCATTATCAATCAAGTATTCCTTTGCACTTGCAGCCAGAGAGATTAACATTTTAAATACTAATGTTTAAAACAACAACAAGCTTATGTCGCTTTCTTCCAGGCACTCCAGTTTCCTCCCACAGTTCAAAGACATGCAGATCAGGCTAATTGGCATTCCAAAATTTTCCGTAGTGCATGAATGCGTGCTTAATGTTGACCAGTGTTTGAAAAAAAAAAAAGGGAATAAATACAATGGTAATCACAATTGGCCTTCACAGTTCCTAGTTGGAAAACAGAGGTCCCTAGTTGGATAGATGGAATTAACCTAATCTGCATGTCTTTGGACTGTAGGAGGAAACAAGAGTACCTGGAGTTAACCCACCAAACTCCATGCACACATCCGATCCGAGGCAGGAATCGGATCCGAATGATGTGATTGTGCTAAACACCACCCACAATATGGAAAGGCATTCAATTTAAATGTAGACATTTCTTTCATGTGTCTTTAGGTTTCTTGTCAATAACAGATATCTCTACACTGAACATATTATTTAAAAAAAAAAAGGAAAAAGAAAAAAAAGCTGAGCCACGTGATCAAATAAAAGACTATTATAGTGGAGTTCTGCTCTCTGGGATTATAACCCTGGTGTGTAATCATTGTGCTGTTCTTCTTCCAGACAGCAGGTGGCGATAGTGTCATGTGCGCTTCACGACCGAACCTAGTGAAGAAGCGGATTCACGCTGTATGCTGGGTAAGGAACAAGTTTCGACATTGAAATGAGTATAGAGATGTTTTTATATGAAGTGAAATAATAATAAAACGTATTATAATATAAATCTGACACAGGGATCATTGTTAAAACAAGGTAAGTGTTATTTTATTATTATAACTATTTATTTTATATTATTATTTAAAATTAATGTGAAAGTCGGAGTCATTGCATTGATTTGATTGTAAAGCATTATGGTGTGGATAACTGCAAGGACTTCTGTGTGTGTGAAAAAGGAAATGAAAAGCATTTATCAGCACTTATTTCATTCGGGCCAATATGTATCCAAAACTGCTGTTTAGGAGTAATATCTTTTATCTCCTTTCCCCTCCCACTGGAAGGTCACTTGACAAGCTACACAAAATTAAAATCATTCAAATCCCACATCTATTTCCGTGCCCTCTTGTTGCCATGGTAACCGTTGTAGCTGGCAGGACAGGGGTTTTGAAATCAGCCGAGATGGCTATATATACTGTATGTATACCAAAATAAATAAATGATCCGCGTTCTGGTTATATTAAATCTTGTGTCGGTTGCGCTCATTGCGGCTGCAGTTTCCCCAGTCACTGCTGTGCAGGTGTGAACGTGTTTCTTCAGTTCATTTGTAACTGTGGTGCGAGCAAAAATGGATGCCACCCTTTTCGTGATTCGCACAAAAGAAGAGCAGTATGCTGCGATTCGTTTTTAGTGGTCTGAGGGTGTATCTGGTGCTGTTATTTAGTGAAGACTTTGTGCACGGGATGGAGAAAGCGTTTTTCAAGTTCAAGGAAAGACGCAAGGAGTCGGACGCCCTTCCGCGTCCACGGCTGATGACAATGCACGTCCGTACACTTCTGCCCACTCTGTTGTTTCAGTTAATTCTTTCATGTTGCAATTCATGTAACACCACACTGACATCAATATCGATTTTTTTAATGCATTTTTAATAAAGTATGTTTTCATTTGAGGTAGCAAAATGTTGCAGTTCCTCTATGATCCTACAGGGGGTGCACCATCTAAACTACAGTATTCTCACATTGGCAAACAGCACAGCATCCTGTGTGGTAGGATCTAATTTTTTGCAAAAGATGCATAGAAATGTAACAAAATCTAAAATAATAATAATAAAATAAAAAAAGCTTAACACCGGATCGGGAATTTATAAAAACGTGCAATTACAATACAGATTGTATCGCAACTGGGTGACTGATCTTGTTCCATTGGACTTTCACCTGCTTGGTTTCAGCTCAGGCTAAAACATTTTTAATAAAAGAATACAAAAGCTTGTTGACAGCTTGTTGATGTATTTGTGTTCAAAAAAGTGAATTCAAATAAACCCTACGAGAGTGCAGACAATTTTTGACTTGCAATGAATATATTGTGACATGCCTTATAACATGTAAAGGCAAACTATGATGTGTGATGAGATGAAGAATAGTTTGAACCAGTACTGTTAAAAATATCTATAAAATGTTTACACGACAAAAAGTAAATTTGGTTTGGTTTGATGTTGCAGGTTTTTGTGATGGGTATTATGACATATAGCGCTGTACAGTGATGGTGACTAATGTTAACAATGTTCACTCTCTCACAGAGACAATGTCCAGTCCTTTTGGCACAGTCAAAGCGGAGGCTGCTGTGATGTCCAGTGAGGGCAGAGCTTCTCCTCTGGGCTGCCCCGTGCACCAGGATCCTAAAAGCGGTGATGGTAAATAATACATTTCTATGCAGTTAATTTGTCAGATTTTTGCAATCATTATTAATGAGATTACTGGTGTACTGTAGATGTGATTCATTTAATGTACTTAAGTACAGCCAGTATTGTGATATTCAGCTTTATTTTAGCCACTAGGACTGTTTTTTAACTCCTCAGTGTCCTATCATCCATTTTCATAGTTAAATAATCACAAATCATTTAAGCAACATTTGGGAGAAATATTGCAGCTATAACTTTAGTTTTGCTCAATTATCTGTGCTTTTGTGTCTCTGTGTTTAGCTGCGCCACCGTCTGAGTGCCCCATGCACCGTGCGTCTGCTACAGAGCAACCCAAGAGTGCACCAGATGTGCCGGCACATCAGGACAGAGCCTACGAGTTTGTGCAGTGTCCTGTGCCCGGAGCTAGAGGAAGCAAACATCCAGAATCTGACATCGACCCTACCAACATGGTACGATCATTATTCGCAGAAAGCTGTTACTGAAAATGAACGAACGATAAACTTGATGATGGTGTATAATGTGTAGATTAGTATAGTAAACTGTAAAGATAAAACAAGATGAGAGAAGAAAGCAGACTGTACTCTCCGGTTGTATGACTTTGTTGTATGACTTTCTCTTTATTGATTTTCTTCTTGACGTCAGATGCCTCCGCCCAACCAGCAGCCTTCTCCTGGCCAGCCCTTTCCTCTGTCTATGATGCGAGAAGAGTCACACATCCCTCGCTCAGGATCCGACCAGAACTGGGTTTATCCGTCTGAGCAGATGTTCTGGAACGCCATGCTGAGAAAAGGGTGAGTAAGTTTTATCACCTGCAATGCTTTTTCAGGACAGTGTGCATACTGGCTCTTAAAAATCTAGCCATCTGTCATCCACCTGTTTGTCTTTCCATCTGTCTGTCTATTTATGTATCCATCCATACATCCATATATAGAAATGCAGGACCGGTGTGGTTGGTTGTGGAAGTTTTATTAATGGAAATGCGGTTTATCTGGTATTTAATACTTGTATCTGAACTGTGTCCACCAGATGGCGCTGGAAGGAACAAGATATCGCTCAGAAAGACATGAAGAACATCATTTCGATTCACAACCAGAACAACGAGCAGGCGTGGAAGGAGATCCTGAGATGGGAAGCTCTCCATTCAAAGTGCGCCAAGTGAACGCTGTAGATTTTTCTAAAGATGTGGTGATTGGGTATTGATCAGTTGGGAATTTTGTGTGTCATATGCAGGGAGTGTCCATGCGGACCTGCTCTTAAAAAGTTTGGAGGCAAAGCGAAAGAATTTACTCCAAGAGCCCGCTTTCGTCACTGGATGGGGTGAGTCTCGATCCCAGTGTGTATAAATAAATAAATAAATAAAAATCCTGGACATGCCAGATTGTAATCTGTTAAGTTTAATCAAATGACAGAGCGTTAACATGATTTTAAAATAATAAACACTTGATGTGATGAATTAAAACATCTATACATTTCTAATGATCTTATTTCTCAGATTGAGACTCATGGAACAGAATAATAGATTTGAAATCATCCTAGAAGTTAGGTTTATTCACAAGGGACCTACATGGATTTTTAAGCTTTTACCTTGCAGTCAAAGCCTTAACTACTGAAGAGCAATGTCTATAAAATTAATACAGAAATCTCTCTTGCTTAGACATGAGCTGCCGTTCGACAGACACGACTGGATTGTGGATCGTTGTGGGAAAGAGGTGCGGTATGTCATCGACTACTACGATGGAGGTCTTGGGGGTCATCACACCATCTTAGATGTTCGTCCAGCGTTCGATTCTTTACAAGCTGTGTGGGATCGCATGAAGGTGGCGTGGTGGAGATGGACCTCGTCGTGACCCTGTGCTGCTACACTGGAATATAGGAGATTGATAGTCATAAATATTTATTGGTGATTATTTGGGCTCGTTTAGGAAATTTAATTGATACTGAACAGACTGCATAGTTGCATTGCGCGCACACACAAACACACACACAAATGTTCACGTTCTCTATTAACAGTGATTATTATGATGGGCTGTAAATATCAGACAAGGAAAAAATTATGAAATCTGACCAAATGTAATCTTATCTCACAGTTAAAGTTGCTATCTGTAAGAGTATCATTTTATTACATCATAATAGCATAGCCATAACATTATGATAATACAAGGAGTTCCCACTTTTGCCCCCATAAAATCATTGCACTGTGCTCTGACACCTTTATATCACAACCAGCATTGATCTTTTTAACAATTTGATCTAGTGCTTCTATTGGATCGGACTACACCAGCTAGCCTTTACATAGACTCCCCATGTTCATCAGTGAGTATTGGCCACCCATGACCTTGTCATCAGTTTACCGGTTTTTCTTTCTTGGATCATTTTTGGTATGTCCTGACCACTGCAGACCAGGAATACCCCACAAGAGCTGCAGTTTTGGATTTGCTCTGACCAAGTTGTTTAACAATTACAATTTCGCCTTTCTCACAGTAGCTGCAGTTACAATATCCCATTACAAAGTGGGTGGGATATATTAGGCAGCAAATGAATCTTTTTTTTCCTGAAGTTGATGTGTTGGAAGCAGAAAAAAAGGGCAAGCATAAGGATTTGAGTGACTGTGTGTGATTGTGATAGCTAAAGGACTGGGACAGAGGAACTGCAACACTGCAGCCCTCATGGGATGTTCCCGGTCTGCAGTGGTCAGGATCTACCAAAAGTGATCCAAGGTAGGAAAACCGGTGAACTGGTGACTGGGTCATGGGTGGCCAAGACTCACTGTTGCATGTGGGCCTGTGTAGTCCGATCCAATAGAAGCGCTACTGTATATCAAATCGTTGAAAAGTTTAATGCTGGTTCCCATAGAAAGGCGTCAGAACACACAGTGCATTAGTGTTTTTGTGAGAAATGGGGACCTACTCAATACGAGGCATGTAATGAGTGATTGGCGTATGATGTAGTAGAATTTTAACATGGGACAAGAGCTGTCGAGGGTTGAGCAGATTACAAAACTGCATGATCACTTTTTACAGTTTAAAAATAAATAAATAAATAAATGCACTGGTTAAACAAAAATCAAATGTGTCTTGCTTTTTGCATAAGTAGGAAAAGCCTAGTGTCTTAATCTTCATCCTAGACATTTATCCAGCGTTGAAGCTAACTTCAACTTCTGTACTTATGTGAAAAGTTTTGTAATAAACTGTAAAATGATTTCCCCCCAACTGTAAGAAGGTCACCATATGTTCAATAAATAATATACACTTACAGGTTTCATGAAATGATAAATCAAAATGGCTTTGATTCTGATTGTCTATGCAGCCTTTCCACAATGTGTGTATGATTATATATTTTTATGTTCATCGTTGCTTATACTTTATTTGAGTGCCCCTTACATTTATATTTAAAATTAAAAATGTCTCGTCTTTGGACCGGAACTGAGTTTTCAGAGTCAGTGTTTCAACACGGACTCATCGTGTCTCCGTACAACCAAACATGTCGACTTGTTATATAACCCAACCGTATTCAGAAAGGTCCCGCCTCTTCGACTAGGATTGGCTTGTTTTTACGATTACCAACTGTCATTTCGTTTAATATTATTTTTTTATTATTAAAAATGTATAATATGTTAAAAATTAATGTAGGATTATATAAAATAATAGTAAAAATAATTAGCCGAATTAAGAATGTAATAACAACACATTCTGATGTCTGTAGTTGCTCCGGTAACATGAACATAAACTTTCAATCAGCGCTCGTGTTGAAGACGTTGTAGCCAATCACAGTTAAGGAGGCGGGATTAATAGGAATACAGGTGTGAGGAGATAACGCTATAGCAGCTAAAGCTGTAAACTTTAGTCTATAATTTTGCTCTCGTGATGTGAGGATGTCGGAAGAAGCGCTGGATGAAATGTCGGTTTTGTCTGCAATTTTTTGTGAAAAAGACGAATTTGAGTTGATTGAGGAATCAGGTGAGGGTTGTCTAAAGATACATATGTTTTCTGTGTAATTTAATGCAGAAGGAATCACACAGTGACACGCTGTTTCAGGAAAATAATCAGAGTGACAGAGTGGTGTGAGGAAGAAGAGCTATTGGTGTCCCGCCTGAAGTACATGTTTACCACAAATTAAAGTGTTTTTTTGTCCCCTTTCATACCATAGCATTGAAGAAGAAGAAAGATTTTTTTCAGAACATCTGCAAAGCAGGTCACTTCCTGTTATAAATTCTGTTAAATGTCTCTACACTAGAGACGGGAATCACTAGGGATCACCTGATACGATATTAGGACGATACACCGGTGAGGCCCCATTTGTTCCAATTCTACTGTACACCAATTTTGAATGCACCACCTGCAGGATCATAAAGGAACTACACCTAAAATGTATCAATTCCTCTTCTATACCTGTTATCCTGTACAGGGTCGTCCAATCCGGCACAGGGCACACACACAAACACACTACGGTCAGTTTGGGAACGTCCACAATGTCTTTGCACTGTGGAAGGAAACCGGAGAACCTGGAGGAAACCCAACAAGCACAGGGAGAACATGCACACAGACCCGAGAAGGGCATCAAACCCTAGACTATGGAGATGCAAAGCCACGGTGCTAACTACTACTCCAGCATTCCACCCACCTGAAATGCAAACATATAGAAAAATGAGTAGATAAATAGATAAAAAAGACAAAAAAGTATCTATCTATCTATCAATTTCCATTTACACTTGTCTATATATATGCCTATACAGTTCATGTGGTTTATCATACAAAGCCCTGTGCAACTATTATATTTCATTAGAATGAGCGCATCAATGTAGACCCATTGTCAGAGCATCTGCTATAGAAAAATAACACATCCTGGATAATCAAATTAGTGCTGCAGAATTAATACAATAACTCTTATCAATTAAATCAATACTGTCATGTGAGAGATTTTCAGTCTTTTCTAATGCTCTGTGCATGTGCTCTTTATAAACAGCTCAGACAGGACTTGTATACCGCATCCGCACTGCGATAGATACAGACAGCAAGACAAAAACCCTGGACCTGACTTTCCATCTGCCTCCGCTATACCCTCAAACTACTCCTGATATCAGCGTCACCTCCAGCCATTTCTCGCGGTACCACTGCCAAGAACTGAAGAGAGCGATGCTTAGTAAAGCTCGCGCTCTTCCGCCCGAGCCTATGGTTCACCATCTCGTGACGTGGCTTCAACACAGTTTCACTGACCTGGTTACAACCCCGAACAGCCCAGGAGACTGCTCAAGTACAGCATGTAGTAAAGCAGAGGACACCTGGATGGCGTTGCTGCATTTAGATCATATGCGGTCTAAAGCTAAATATATCAAACTGATTGAAAAGTGGACTTCAGAGCTCGGTTTGACGGGGAGGCTGTTTGTCGGCAGGCCGATTTTGATTTTACTGCAAGGAGCGAAGGAAAGCATTAAGGTAAAAGGAAGAGACTATTGCTTCTGGACTAAGATTTGATTTGTAACATTTTAGATAAGACAGATTTGCTTCTTAAGTTATTTTACAAATGCTACAGCAAAACTAATACAACATCCTTCTGTAAATATCTCAAACTTTATCATGCATGAACTGGTTTAGGACACAGTAAAACTTACTGAAATTTATAAACAAGAACATATCACTGCAACTGAAGACTGTGGTGTTTTGTGGGTGGCCATCTTGGATAACCAGAGTCACTTTTGCACACAGCACAATTGGGTATTTTTCGAGTAACGTAAAATATGAAGGACATTTCAAGTCAGACTGGGACTCTGATGTTGCAGAGTAACAGAACTTTCCCCCCTACATACAATGTCCTCAATAATTATTGGCACCCCTGTTAAAATGTGTTCTTTAGATTAAAAAAAAAATCAGTTTTGTTCTAAATAACATGGAAAAAAAAGAGGAAATTCCAACCTTTAATTCAAGTACATTTATTCAGTGTATAAAAATCCCACATTAAGAAATAATTCTGTGTGGTGAACCATTTCTGTGTAGATTTGGCCACATGTTTTGGGTCATTATCTTGCTGAAAGACCCAGTGACGACCCATCTTCAGCTTTCAGGCAGAGGCCACCAGATTTTGCTTTAAAATGTCCTGGTATTTCAAAGCATTCATGATGCCATGCACCCTAACAAGAAAAACAGCCCCACATCAACAGGGGTGACAATAATTATGGAGGGAACTGTAACCCCCTGCAGCACTAATGCACTTATCCTAGTGTTTCACTAGTGCTTGGATACCATTAAGGTAAAAAGTTTTCTCCGTATGCCAGATCCAGGACTGGACTGGCTGATTCACGTCTGAAACGTTGGCCTCCCAGGAACTCCTTTAAATGGCTTGAAGCGAGGTCAGGACTGTACAGGGATGTGGCGAGTAGAGTTCCTGTAATATGCAAGTGGAAGTGGTGAATGATTGTGTGTATAGTTCCTAGCATCTCTTCCATACGTTGGCAACAAGTTATCTGTCGTTTTTTTTAAAATTCCATTTACTGAATGTTCACTTTAACAGCTGCAGTGCGCTCCATTTTACACCTTCATTTACGAGAAATTTTATCACAAGTCATAAATCCAAACTTCCCCTCATATTTTACTATAATTATTTTTAAGTTTATTTCAAAATAAGGAAAACATGTGAGACCAAATGTATCTTAGTTGAGTGATCACATCGTCTTTCTTTTTCCTGAGGTGTGCTTTGAAATCGTTTTGTTTTCTTTCTTGAGTCCAATTTCCAAGTATGTCTACTATATTCATTTCTTTCAGCTTAGTAAAATATATAATTGAATGCCAACTCTAAATCCTTCCCTCAAGGAATATATCCACCTTCAGAGGACGGTGAAAGTTGACGTTGACTCGTCAGGCAAGCGGTGCAAAGAGAAGATGATGAGGGTTTTATGTGAAGTGCCCCTTACAGAGGATTTTAAAAGGTAAGAGCTGCCAGTTTTCCACTTAAACATTTCAAAATCCCTTTACTCTTTTTTGCATCAGCCTGTCATTTAATGTCTTTGTCTCGCTCTTACCTTTCCTCCTCTTAACCCATTTCCTTTCATTTCAGAATATCAGCGTTTGAGGTTAAAGAAGACTTGTCTTTAGAAGACCTCAGAAGGGAGTTTGATTTAGTCGGATCGATGAAGCTTTACCAAGAATTTGTAACCTCGTTACAATAAATGTCTGAATTCTTGGCTCGCTTTTTTTTTCTTCTTCTGTTGAATCTGCTTTTATACCTAATTTACAATAAGTGAAGTCCTTGTGGATTAAACGAATTGGGATTACGATGTACACAAATTCTGTGGCTTAATATAAGGCCACTCCAGCTTCAATCAATTCAGCTTGAGCACTGCCAATGGCAGAGCAGGTAGAATTGGTGTCTCACAGCCCCAGGCTCCCCTGAGCTTGGGTTATTGGGGTCGTTTACATGGTTCCTAATAATCCAAATAATATGCCACTTTGAACATATATATGTATCATATAAACAGTTCTGCGATGGATTGTCACCCTGTCCAGGGTGTACGCTGCTTTGTGCAAACCTTTGATAATCTGTCCACTACGTAGATATTAGCCATGCAAACGCTTGATTTGATCGTCCTCCTACTTGTTAAAATCATGCACTCTGGCTAAGGAAGGGGCACTGACTGGTTCCCCATTTCATACATAGTAAAGGATCTAATCAGTCATAGATGAGATTGAATCCTGGTAGCCAATCATAATTTAAAAGATGGGATTTTTAGGAGAAGATTTTTAGGAACCCAACCTAAGTAAAGTATCTAAGTAAATCTTTAAATTAGAATTGATAATAGGAACGATCTCAGTCAGTAGCTATTGTCTTTTGAAGGATACAGCATTTGGCCAATAATCAGAAAGTTGTAAGTTTAAAGCCCTGAACCATGGTTGGATCTTGATCAAGATTTTTAATCCTCGGCAGTGTCTTGTCTCAAAGGTAAGTCACTAAAGTAAATGTATCTACTTGGGTTTCCTCTGGTTTCTTGTCATCTAACTATCATCTCATCCTGGATATACTCTCAACTTGCGTAATTTATTCCCAGGATAGACTCCAGACCATGACCCTGATCAGGATAAAGCAGTTACTAATAACGAATTGGTGAGAGTTAGTAATAAAAAGTAAAGGAAAAAAAAATAACTCCATACTGTCATGAATAAAGATTTCTTTATAGAAAATAACAAATGACCTTTTATATCTTCTAATTCTCCTGTTCTGCTGCATCCATCTATCCACATTTTGATATTTTCAAATACAGACAGCTGTTTGTGCTTTAACGTAGGGTCTATGTCAAATTCCACTTTTCATCATGATTAATGGTGCTTAATAAAAATCACCTTATTGCTCTTTAACATCATCTTTCCCAAACAATAAATCCACCTTACTTGCCCCTTTTCCCCGGAGGTGTTCTTCCAAAACATTACAGCTTAAATGTCACCTACACAGTGGCATTTACTTAATATATAAAATCGCCTTTAGATCCAGTGTGAGACCACATCAGGGCTGTGAGGTGATAGACACACAAAACCGTTTAAAAAAAGTTTAGCCGGACCCAGGTTAAATGAGCAAAGGGGTTCAATGAGCTAGGAAATGTATTGGCTAAATGACATTTGAGCTCTACAGATATTGGACTCTTAATTGCGAGCCACTGTTGGAGCATTGATATAAACCGGACATTTGTTTAACCACAGACGCTGTAGAAGTTAGTAAAAGTCTGCTTAGATTAATTCATTAGCCCACAGAGACTCTGGAACTTCATGAAGACATCGAACAGCTCCATATAAAGTCCGTGGAAAGTTCCCAATCCTCCCAATAATGGCTGATTTCTAGAAGTTATTACTGTGAAAAAGCATTTCATTACGAAGGTCCAAGCACACCAATGGTTTTTGTTGTTGGTTGGTTCATCATGTGTAGTGTCAGTCCAAGCCAAATCAACCAAAAACAAAAAATCTTAGATAGTTAGATAAGTTGTAGGATGTAGGCTTATGGTATGGATTGTTGCTTCATCTAAATAAAACTCGACTTGGAATGCCT
>JAAGKR010014010.1:0-12605 GCA_011419295.1 Clarias macrocephalus
GAAAGAATTAAGTGATGTAGTTATGAAGGAAAGAATGGAGTGATGTAGTTATGAAGGAAAGAATGGAGTGATGTAGTGTAGTGGGAAAGAATTAAGTGATGTAGTTATGAAGGAAAGAATGGAGTGATGTAGTTATGAAGGAAAGAATGGAGTGATGTAGTGTAGTGGGAAAGAATTAAGTGATGTAGTTATGAAGGAAAGAATGGAGTGATGTAGTTATGAAGGAAAGAATGGAGTGATGTAGTGTAGTGGGAAAGAATTAAGTGATGTAGTTATGAAGGAAAGAATGGAGTGATGTAGTTATGAAGGAAAGAATGGAGTGATGTAGTGTAGTGGGAAAGAATTAAGTGATGTAGTTATGAAGGAAAGAATGGAGTGATGTAGTTATGAAGGAAAGAATGGAGTGATGTAGTGTAGTGGGAAAGAATTAAGTGATGTAGTTATGAAGGAAAGAATGGAGTGATGTAGTTATGAAGGAAAGAATGGAGTGATGTAGTGTAGTGGGAAAGAATTAAGTGATGTAGTTATGAAGGAAAGAATGGAGTGATGTAGTTATGAAGGAAAGAATGGAGTGATGTAGTGTAGTGGGAAAGAATTAAGTGATGTAGTTATGAAGGAAAGAATGGAGTGATGTAGTTATGAAGGAAAGAATGGAGTGATGTAGTGTAGTGGGAAAGAATTAAGTGATGTAGTTATGAAGGAAAGAATGGAGTGATGTAGTTATGAAGGAAAGAATGGAGTGATGTAGTGTAGTGGGAAAGAATTAAGTGATGTAGTTATGAAGGAAAGAATGGAGTGATGTAGTTATGAAGGAAAGAATGGAGTGATGTAGTGTAGTGGGAAAGAATTAAGTGATGTAGTTATGAAGGAAAGAATGGAGTGATGTAGTTATGAAGGAAAGAATGGAGTGATGTAGTAGAGAGGAAAAGAATGGAGTGATGCAATGTAGAGGAGAAGAATGGAGTGATGTAGTGTAAAGGAAAATAATGGAGTGATGTAGTGTAGATGGAAAGAATGGAGTGATGTAGTTAAGAAGGAAAGAATGGACTGTTGTAGTGTAGAGGAAGAGAATAGATTGGTACATTGTAGAGGAAAATAACAGAATGATGTAGAAGGAAAGAATAGAGTGATGGAAACATAACAGAAAAGAAGAGAGTGATGTAGAGAGGAAAATAATTGAGTGTTTTAGAGGAAAACAATGTGGGAAAAGATGCTCTGGTCAGATGAGGCCAAAATTGAACCTTTTGGCCTAAATGCAAAATCACATGCACATTATCCCAACACACCTTCCCACTGTGAAACATGGTGGTGGAAGCATCATGTAGTGGGGATGCTTTTCTTCAGCAGGGACAGGGAAGCTGGTCAGAGTTGATGGGAGGATGGATGGAGCCGAATACAATCCAATCTTAGAAGAAAACCTGTTAGAGTCTGCAACTTGAGAGATGAGAGTAGGTTACTTAAGACTGGGGTGGATTTTCACCTTCCAGCAGGACAACGATTCTAAACATACAGCCAGAGCTATAATCGAAATCGACTGGTTTAGATCAAAGCATGTTCATGTATTAGAATGGCCCAGTCAAAATCCAGACCTAAATCCATTTGAGAATCTGTGGCACGACTTTGAAAATTGCTGTTCACAGACTGATCACAACTGAGCCAATGGTTCTTCACGCTCTCTCGCTGCGGAATTGTGGGTAATCGTCTCCCATGCACAGTCTCAGTGCACATGCCTCAAACGAAAAAAAAAAAAAACGTGTTATTGGACAGGTGAAAGTCATTCTACACATTAGCCCCCTCCTCCTCCTATCCTCCGTCCCGTTTCCCTCACACCAGCTATGACTCTTTTCAAAGGTAAAGTACAGGTAAAAGTACAGGTTTTTACTTTATATTTTGTATGAATCATTTACAGTATATGAATATTTTTGAGCTGTGGAATGAATCTTCCAAATTAATTTCCATTATTTCTTATGAAGAATACGAGTGCTTTAGATGATAAGCACGCTTCCGGAATAAATTACAGTATGCTTGCAATCAAAGGTTTAATGGTACACACCACACTTTTCAGATATTTATTTGTAAAAAAAAAAAGATTTTTTAACCATTTATCATTTTTCTTCCACTTCACAACTCTGTGCCGTTTTTTCTCTACCACATAAAATCCAGATATGATTAATTTACAATTGTGGTTATAATGTGACAAAATGTGGAAAGGGTCTAGGGGTATAAATACCTTTGCAAGTATTTTATATAGATTTTATTTATTAATTTTGTTTTATACACACATATGTATTCTTTCTTTCTATTTATTTATTAGATTAGATAGATGTTTGGTGTTTGGTGAATAGTGAAGGCCATCTGTGTTTTTATTTCTTCTTGTCTTTCCTACAGACAGACGGCCGTCTCTCATCCACTCACACACCAGCCAAACTGCTGTGTCTGAGGCGCAGGGGCTGCACTGGGGGCAAATAATTTGAAGCAATAAAACACCAGTGGACTTGTTGCATGCCTTCATATTTCCGTGTCTTCCCTGTTTGTGTTTCCCTTCAGGATTTTGTTTCGATTTTGACAGATTTGGACATGAGCGCACCCCATCAGTTCAATCATTAGTTTGATTGAATTTAGTCATCTGCATAAATAGGCCGTGATTAACAGCTGTAATCGCCCACAAATGTCAGCTCGCTGTCCTTGCTTCGTTGTTTTCATCAATCATTCTCTCCAGACACGCTGATCGTTCTACCTGATTAGCATCCGCTAGTTAAGACTGATGGTCTCACTCATCACCATAACGGACCGCAGAGTGATTCCTCATGGAGAAAGGCAACGTGGTACCTGTTCGGGTCGGAGCAGTTGGGTATGACTTGGTAAAGCATCCAATCTGGATGATTGCCTTGAATGATTCCTTAGGCCAATTGGATATGCATGCATGCATGATGCAGTGCAATGGTTGTGCAGTATTAGTAAAACATTAAACTACATAAAACTCATTCATTTTAATAAACGAGAAATTTCATTAAACATGAAAACAGGAAGTGAAGCAGCCTTTTATTTTGTTTTGTTTTTTAATGGACCGACTTCTCTGGATGCTTTAGCAGTATTTTTGTCCTTTGAGCTACATTTATTGTATTGTTTTAAATAATAAAAATAAATTTCTACAAATATTTAAATGTATTATTATATCATGATTTTTCCCTGTCATTGTTATTATAATTCAATATTTTATTTATTTATTTATTTTTGCATAGTGCTTTTAACAATATTCACACTAAGCAACTTTATATCAAATAGAAGAACAAATCTGGACATAAATGTATCATACATCAATTTGCCATTGACTACATCAATATTTATTAAAAATAATGAATTTATGGCGAATATATGTACTAAGTGATACGAGGGGTGGTCATAAAATTCATATTATTATATGAAAAACTAGAAAATATTTGCCCAAATTATGTCTCCAGAAAAGACTATGTGCATGAGCATTTCTTCTCGTTTAAAAACCTGCGGTACAGTTACGCACGATGCCCAAACTGAACCAAAACTGAAGTGCGCCTTCTTTATGACAACGCGCCATCCCATTCAGCTCACAAAATGGTGAGCGATTTGTGGGTGACCTGGGGTACAAAATTCTGCCTCATCCTTCCTACGACCCCCGGCCTCACACCCAGGTTAGCAATGTGAAACTTTTCCTCAAGCGCCAAAAAGAAGGTTTCTTAAAAGATGGTCTCCACCAGCTCGTCCATCATTTGGATAAGTGTCGTCTTAGGTGGAGGATATGTAAGGACTAAACTTATGACCAACATTCGTTTTCATTACATATTTTTTTCTTAGCAATAGCAAACTTGCTCCCTCATACTGAAAAATTATACAAATATAATTACGTGATTATAAAGTATAATAAATTCTATCAATATATTAAATATATGAATTATTATTATTATTTGTGTTATTATTATTATTATTATTATTATTATTATTATTATTATTATTATTATGTACATGTTATAAGATGGTAGCACTTAATAATAATAATAATAATAATAATAATAATAATAATAATAATAATAATAGGTAATTACTTAATCATTTTAGCATCTTATTTTGACTGCATTTATTAATTATTTTTCTTTTTTTTAAATGCCTAACTGTGTTAAACATCATGACTTGCATTTTTAAATGTATGAATAGTGCTATATACATTAGATAGATAGATAGATAGATAGATAGATAGATAGATAGATAGATAGATAGATAGATAGATAGATAGAGCCAGTTATCACAAAGTCAGCACTAAGTGAAGTGACGTATTGTGGTGTTAATGTAATGTTGTGCTATGACATCACCATTATGACACTGACACACCAGCAGTACACATGTGACATTCTAGAGTCACTCCAGGAAGTGGCGTAACACAGCCTAAACCCCTCAGCTCGATTGTGACTCGTCATTGTTTTCCCATCAGCCCTTGTGGTAGGCTGACTGGCACTACAAGGCTACTGAGACTAATAAAGCTTGGAGCCGGATGCTTTGAGTTGCAGGATGTGTGATAATGAGAGATGAGGAAGAGGAGCTTGTGATGGAGCGCCCCATCTGTCCTACGTGCTGATGTTACGTTCCTGATGCCACTTTATCACCGTTACTGGCGGCATGGACTTTCGCATTCTTTACTTGTTTACTTCATTTGAATTTAGTAAGTTATTGTGCTCAGATGCTGGGATACAGGCAGGCTGTGTGAACTGGCTGTTTGTTGTGGCAATGGCAATGCTGGTTCTGTTGGAGAGTGAGTTTGTCATTTGTGTGATGCTGATTTTACACAAAAATTAAACAAATACATAAATACAAAAGAAGAAAGAGAATTTCAATTAAACTACATTCTCTCTGTATTTTTTCCTACTGATTAGCTATGAGCACTTTCTTTCTTTCTTTCTGTAAATTGATTTCTCCTTCCATTTTATTATATTCCCATTATACCTTTGATCATTTTTCTTCCTTTCTCTACTTTCAATCCTTCCTCGCTTTCTTTCTTCCTCCATTTTCCTTTGTCTTTCTTACGTCCATTAATTATTAATTAATTAATTCATGAAATATTTTTCTTTCTATATTTGTATTTAACCCTTACTGAATAATTTAGACTCTTTCTTTCAATTTATTTAGTTGCTTTCTTTCTTTGCTTATTTCTATACGTCCCCCATTAATTTTATTTTAACTTGTTTTATTTTTCTCCCTTTCTCCCTTTCCTCCTTTTTTCTTTCCTACTTAATTTTTTCCCTTTTCTTTCCTTATTTCTTTCATTTAATTTATCAGTAGCTTCCTTTCTTCCCTTCTTTGCTTATTCTATCATTATTTAATTTCCATTTCTTCCTTCCTTTCTTTCTTTGTTTCTTTCTTTTCTTTTTTTTTCCTTCCTTTAAATTTATTAGCTGCTTTTTCCCCTTCTTTGCTTATTACCATATGTCCATCATTCTTTCATTTCTTTTCTCTTCTTTTTTCATTCTTTTCAACCTTTCCACTCTTGCTACCTTTCTTCCTTGCCTTCTTCCTTTCTTCTTTTTCTTTCTTTCTTATTTTTTTCTTTCATTTTAATTAGTTAATTAATAAACAGTTTTTCTTTCTATGAACTCGTTTGAAATTTGATGCCTGCTACAGGTCTCAAAAAAGTTGGGACGGGGGCAAGAAAGGGATGAAAAAGTAGTCTCTCGGAAGGAAAGATGGGCAGAGGCTCTGCAATCTGTGAAAGAATGCGTACAAAGATTGTGGAATACTTTCTGGAAAATGTTCCTCGACATCAATCTCATCTCTTCATCTACGGTGAATAACATCATCAAAAGATTCAGAGAAACTGGAGAAATCGCTGTGCGGAAGGGACAAGGCCAAATGGTTTTTGGGCCCTCAGATGACACTTAAACACTCATAGGCATGGTTGTGTCATTGACATTACTAAATGGGCCCAGGAATACTTCCAGAAACCACTGTCGGTAAACACAATCCACAGTGCCATCTGCAGAGGCTAACTAAAGCTCTATCATGCGAAAAAAAAGCCATACTTGAACATGGTCCAGAAGCACCGTTGTGTCCTGTTGGCCAAGGCTCATTTAAAATGGACTGTTTCAAAGTGGGAAAGTGTTCCATGGTCAGACGAGTGTAATTTTGACATTCTTGTTGGAAATCACGGTGATGGTACTGGGGTGCACAAGTGCATACGGTATGGGCAGCCTGCGTGTTTTGGAAGGCACAATGAATGCTGAAAGGTTTTAGAGCAACATATGCTCCAGATAAGGTCTTGTGCATTTCAGCAGGATAGTGCAAAACCACATACTGCAGCTATTACAACAGCATGGCTTCGTAGTAGACGAGTCCGGGTGCTGAATTGGCCTGTCTGCAGTCCAGATCTTTCACCTATAGAGAGCATTTGGCGCATCATTAAATGAAAAAATACGTCAAAGATGACCACGAACTCTTCAGCAGCTGGAAACCTTTATCAGGCAAGAACGGGACCAAATTCCAACACCAAAACTCCAGAAACTCATAACCTCAATGCCCAGACGTATTTAAACTGTTTTAAAAAGACCCGTTCCAACTTTTTTGAGACCTGTAGCAGTCATCAAATTTGAAATGAGCTTATTTTGTGCCTAAAATTTTTTTATGTCTCAGTTTAAACATTCATGTTCTATTGTGAATAAAATATAGGCTCATGTGATTTGAAAGTCTTTTAGTTTTCATTTTATTCAAGTTCAAAAAAAGTCTCTACTTTTCCCCAAATTCGGCTTGTAATAATTTATTCCCTTTTTATATTTCTATTGCAGCATCCCGTTCCTGAATAATGTATTTCTTTTTTCTTTCAATCTTTCTGTTGTTTCTCCTCTTTCTTACAGTAAATCGAACCACTAGAAGCAGCTCATGCTTTAAAAAAAGGATCTGAATGAATCATTAAGTTTCTATATACAAATTGAAGTTAATGACACCAAAATCTTTGATGAATACATCATTGTGCAAAATCAATCATTAACCAATGATAACAATCAGCATATTTGATCTTCATTAATGATCTTTGGTTATAGTTATTCGTGAACGACATCATGCTCATGGTCTTCGTAATCAGGAAACACCAGAGACTCATTACTACCTCATGAAACTTCTGTGTGATCATTGGCACAATTTCTAGATCTGGATCCGCTTCTTTCATATCTATTAATCTTTAAATGCAGCCAGCTGAGAGTACGACTGTACACCTGTCACATCTCACCACAGACAAGTAAGATTTAAACCACAAAGGCAGTGTTGCGGGTTAATTTATTAACAGTCGACAGGTTCTTAAAAGAATTATTAGGTGCTGCAACACTGAGGCTTTGAAGAAAATGCCTGGCGCCGGCTGACACTAAGCATAATTTGTGGTGCACATTTATTACTGGACCTATGAATTTTAATGAGTGAGCACAAGACTCTCGAGTCTGTCGGCCTGCAAAATAATGACGATTTTCCTGCTTCTTTTCTTTGCAGAATCAAATCAGAAGTGTGTGTGTTTGTTTGTATGTCTGATTGCTCAAATGTTTTACAAAGTCATAATAATGTACTGTAGCTGAATGTTTCAACAGAGCAACAAAAATGCTCTTAAGCTTAAGCTGGCATCCATTTTAAAAGTTTATACACTTTTATGTCTACTAATGAATGAAAATAAATTGCTATTTGAGTCAGGTAGTAGTCGCACTGGGTGACTTACAGATACATAGTGAAGCGTGACAGTAATAGAGCCCCATCCACTGGGTTATAAACAAACCCTCAGGCTCGTAATGAGATGTAAGTATACAGAGGCTGTGAATTCAACAAATGTGTATTATCAAAGGCTTGCCATCGCCTCCTGTCCATTTTAATGACCAAAAATCATAACCAGACCAGAACCGCTACACCAGATTCTATAACACAAGAGGTAAACAGCTAACACAAAAAGAAAGATGAAAATATAGGGTAGCATTCAAACCAGAAAGAAAGATAAAATTCAGACATACAACAAAACATTGAGCAAAAAACCAAACAACACATTTAGAAACACAAACTAGACAGTGCAAAAAGCAAAAACATAACAACATGTTCAGAAAACAAGAGCAAAACAGAAAAATAATATTAGAACAAAGTAAACAAATATATATCAAAACTTGGCAAGTTTAAAAAATAAAACACCAAAAAAACACCGAAGCCAAACCTACAACAGACCAAAACAAAACAAAAAACAGTAAATCAAAAACACCCCCCAAAAAACAAAAACATGATGGCAAAGACACAATGGCAAAACAAACAAACAAAAAACAAACAAACAAACAATAATTAACCATAGCAGGAAACAAAAATAAAAAGGCAACAACTAATAAAAAACCACTAAAAACATAATGGCATATTCAGAAACTACAAACTTCCAAAGTACAAAGCCAAAATAAAAACTTGCTAAACAAAAATAATGAAATAATCAGCACATAAAAAAACACAACAGCAAAACACAATAAATTTGTGTTTTGCTTTACACAACAGAAAAAAAAACATTCCAGGGGAAAATAAATAAATAAATTAATTAATTAATAAATAATAACAAACAATAAAGCAGCAAATCAGAAAGCAAAACATTGCCTGTATTGGAAAATTGCAGGCTCGTTGCTGATTGGCTACATTGAGTGTCAGTCTGACAGATGATGGAAAACAGCTGGAGGATGTTTACAGTAAGAGAACATACACAGCAGGAATATTTGGCTTTCAAAGTGATGTTGTCACGTTAGTGTGGCTCGATGTTGATATTAGGTTGTTTTTGAAAATTAGAACGACTGTGATGAAATTACGTTGTTGATTGTATGATGATTGCCTCCAACACATTGTTGCCAAATTATCAAACTGTAACCAAATTAATACCAAACTGATGGTCTGAGTGGGATTCAGAGCGCTGCATGATATCAGGGGGTATGCTGTTGGTGCATGTAAATGATAACAAGCCCCTAAAAACCCAATTTTACAGTAGAGTAATTTGGGAGCTAAGATTTACCTTATATAAATATTTCTAAAATAAAATGAAACACAGAGGTAACCATACAACACTAAAAGACGCACAATGCTATGTACGGGAAGCTGTTGTGTTCATCCCAATCTCCGATAGTAATTCTAAATCCTCTTACATTTAACCATGTAGCAAACACCCTTATCAAGAATAACTTACATTTTTATTGAATTATACATGTGAGCAGTTGAGGGTTAAGGGCCTTGCTCAAGGGCCCAAACAGTTACAACTTAGTGGTGGTGGTCCGTAGTCCTAACTGAGCTGCCCCTGTCCCATAAAGGTTAGAAACGTAAGGGATCATGGATGTGTTTGAACTTTTAAAAACAACGCTGTCTTGACAGTGGAAGTCATTGCAATGTCAATATAATCAAACGCTCATACAGCGTTTGGGTTCCTGCTGCGTATAAATTAATTATTTTGAACATACTGTACAGGGTGACTTATGAATTCATAGTGAAGTGTTACAGTAATAGAGCCCCATCCACTGGGTTATAAACAAACCCTAAGGCTTGTAATGCGATGTAAGAATACAGAAGGTCTGTGAAAAAAAAAAAAAAAATCTGTAAACACAGATGTGCCACCTACAGGGAGGTGGTTTGTTTTTGTGTTAGAGTTTGGTCTGCTGTTGTGTTCCTGAACATGATGCTGTGTTTTAGGGCGTTCCATTGTGTTTCTGTTTTCATTGTTGTGTTCACAAATTTGCTGTCATGTTTTAATTCTGTTGTTGTATTTTTAGATTTTTTTTATTTGTTTGTTTCATTGCGTGCTCATTCCAGCCCGTATTAAAGGTCTAATCATGTCTGTTACGGTCAGTAATACAACAACGAAGTTCCTGGTAGTTTGGGGTAAGCCTTCACCTGGGTGAGACCTTCTAAGTTATGAAGTTATTAAATCAACTGTACAGGCAAACCTAATGCTGTGTAGTGAAGTGAATTTAGTTGAACAATCCTACCGAGAGACATCATGCTGAAATGTTCGTTATCTCTGCATGCATTGTTTTTGTTTTTGTTAAATATACACTTGTTTCAGGCATCATTCAATCAGCATAAAATGAGCACAAAGAACTGCTTTCAGTGGCATCACGAGACCTATAAATGAAATATGAAATGAAATGAGAAAACATCCTAAACTTTGCACAGTTCTCATCTGTAATCAATAGGGATGTGCATTTTCATGTGTTGCAAGACCTTTCCATCCAAGTATCCCCAAGTTCATCATCACACATTTCCACAGCAAAATTATTCTTTTTTTGCCATGTTGTGAAATTATACTGTGCTTTGTAGCTGAAGCAAAAAAAGGACATTTCAACACAGGTGGGTCAAGCTGGGTTCTGTCCGTGCCATGCAGCCACCATGATGTGGTTACTAAAACAGCGATATGCTTTACAGTTTGGCTTACAGTTTGTAAGTTTTTGTGTCTCATTTTCACTCCAGTCCCTGTACCTCAGCAGGTTCAGAGGAATGTTTTTGTTTGTAAAAAAAAAAAAAAAAAAATATATATATATATATATATATATATATATATATATATATATAACTTGAGGCATGAACCAGTGAGAAGCAGGTTTAGGTGATGACAGATGATTAGCATACAGGTGATGCTGAATACTGAGTGGTTGGAACAGAAGAGAGGAGAAATGAGGTTGCTGCAGAGGATGTTACATAACCAATACATTTTTAAATTGTATCTTTATACACTTTGCAGTTTGTTGGGGTAAATGATTTGCTGCTCATGTTGCATCACAGGATAGTATAACGCAGTATTCGCACTATCTACCCTCTTTTGCATACTCACTACTGACTTGCTTATGAGAAAAAGATGCAAAATGACTTTTGGTCAAACATTTTCCATCAGATAATCAGTCAAAGTAACATATAAGATAAACTGCTTACATTTTCAGACTAATTTTATCAACCATTCCATTCTTTCTTTATTTCTTTCTAAAACATATATAAACAACAGCAATATTTTATGCCTTGGTTCCAGCATCCTTCTCTCCTATTGTTCCAATTATTACCTGTGTCTCAACTGAGTGGGTTGCATCCTTCATTTGAAGACCAGTTACGTCACAGCATTGCGACTAAGGCTGTCTCATTTCCAGGGTCAAGATTCATGCGAGACGAGGAACAGACAATGTCAAACACGGGATGCAGGGAGTACACTTGCTAATGTAGTGTAAGTACTGGGTTTTAACTCAATCAAATACATACTACTAAATATGAAAATATATTAAATATTAAATGTTAATTTAAAAAAACTAGGGGCCTTACATGAAATCTGCTCTCAGAGAGACAGGTCTCAGAGTGCTACGCGAATGGAGCGGCACTTTATGATGCGAGGGTAAGGGAGGAATCTCGGAAATAAAAAATCCTCCATAGACCAAACTGTCTCATTCTGGTTCAGCATTCATGGTTTATGTAGTCAGTGAAGGCCACAAGCCTACAAAGACCACACAAAACTCTTCCTTCATTTTGAAGGATGCACCCCTGAATTGAGACTGCTATTATGTCACATTGCACCTCCCAGTTATCTTTGCCACTTTTACTAAGCTACATCGCAAACCTCTCAGTTCAATTTGCTATTGTCGGTCTGGCACCTTGGGACGAATTCTCGATGCATAATCCGCACATGTCGAAAAGGACGATGAGCATGCACCTGGTCGAGCTGTGGGCCTGTCTAGACTTTTTCAGTCATAGAGATGACAGGGTCTTTCACTGTTAAGTCTGTTGTTGCTTTGTCTCAGGGTCGTACCCATACACCCAAGTTCTTCACTGGTAATATTCCTTAACATGGAGGAAAGGGTCAGACTTCAGAGTTCTTGGAAGACCTCTACATGATGTCCATCCGGAGTTTAGTTAATACTTGTATATTCATTTTTCTCTGGTTTCTTTACTGTTGCCAATGCTTTATAGGTTAACTGTATGGTGCACGATTTTAACTTTTAGATTTAGATTTGTACGTAGATAAAAATATAAAAAACAAGGATTTAAGTTAAAACGTTAGTTGATCGCTAGATTTTCAGCCAATATTTTTTATTTCAGTTCTAAATCAAATGAAGATTTTTTTATAACGATGATAAAAACTAATTGGAGCTCCTGGGGTTAATATTTATAATGAGCCATTTAAAAGGTAATCTGATTTTATAGAACTATTAAAGCAATAAGAATGTGCAATAAAATGCTGAAAGTTTCAGTAAAATAGAGCTTTAGTTTTTCTTTTATGACTTGAGGTCAGAAAAGATCTACACAACAAAGTCAAGAAGCGACGCTGGAGGATTTCCGACCCGTCCGCAATTATATTTCACTGGATTTAAGCAGTAAAGGAAGCTCTGACACAGCTGAGTAAAATTCCACAGCTATCATTAGAGAGCGCACCGTTAATGGAGCTCGTGTTGGCAAATTGGCTCCGAGTTCTCACACAGATAAGAAGGATATCTTTAATTTCCCACACAGCTTGCTCATTTTGAGCCGTAACCCTGTAGGGTGCTAAAATGCGTCATTAATTCTATTTGAGGCGGTGTTAGCGATGAGGATTAGCTCATTTGTACAAGCCACTACCAGTTGATTTCTGT
>JAAGKR010014012.1:0-12605 GCA_011419295.1 Clarias macrocephalus
ATCGACATGGGCATGTCAGCTGAGCAGTGTTGGTTGATTGTAACTAATTATAACTATATGACATCAGGTTTCTGTAATATGCAATGTTCTTTTTTTTTCTCCAGTCAATTTGGCCTTAGGAGGAATAGCAACACAATCTTCTACATACATGAACTATTATCCTGCCAAGTTCGCTATCGATGGCAACACTGCATCTTCGGTCAGTTCCTTTTCATGTACCCACACAAATCCAGACTATGGCTCATGGTGGAGGGTGGATTTGTTGGCGGAGTATGTTGTTGGAAATGTAGTCATCACGAACAGAGGTGACTGCTGTCCAGAACGGATAAATGGTGCAGAGATTCACGCTGGCGACTCCCTAGTCAATAATGGCAACAATAACCCCAGGTGAATATTAATAAATAAATAAAAAATACTAAGAAGTTATAAGTCAGGTACAAAAACAGTCAGTTAAGGTCAGCTGTTCTAGAAAATTTATTGCAATAACATAATGCAATAAAGAATGCAATAAATGCAACAAACAATAAAGCACAATGATGAAACTCACTCTCATGAACAGCATCCAAGGAAGACCAAAATGTACCTCTGCTGCACAGGAGAAGTTCATCTAGAGTTACCAGCCTCAAAAATAACCAATTAATAGCACCTCAGATTAGAGACATTATGAAGGCATTACAGAGCATAAGCAGCAAACACAAATGTTCAGATTAGTTTATTGCATACGTTAGATGCCTTCAGCATTGTTTTACAATGTTGAAAGAAATTAAACATAAGGATGTTTAATAAGAATGTCTTTCTTTTATTTTTAACTTGCCCAGAATGACGAGTGCAGTTGCCATTTGTCTTGGATTAGTTGTGCTCTTACACTTTAGAATTACTGGTTTTAAGTCTTGTACACTTAAATTTTCTAAAGTAAAATTTTTCTGCACACTCATCATTTCTCTCTCTCTCTCTCTCTCTCTCTCTCTCTCTCTCTCTCTCTCAATCCAGATGTGTTGTTATCCCTAGCATCCCTGCTGGTGCCACTGCAAGTTTCACCTGCAATATGAGGGGTCGTTACGTGAACATTATTATTCCCAATATTAACCAGGTTCTCACACTTTGTGAGGTGCAAGTTTTTCAAGGTTGCATATTTACATACAGATTACATTTTTATGTATATTTAATATCAACTTAAGTTTGACAACAGTTTTTGTAACATGTTGACTTTTTGTAGGGCCTGATATTAAGAGGGCATTTCTAAGATTAAATATTAAGAGCAGTGAGGATCTCTCTGACCCTACCATGAAAGAGAACATTCTACAAAAGGTCTGTGTTTATATGAATATTGTGTTTATAAAGAATATGAATTTAGTAGTGTGTTCATTAGGTACACATATATTGTAGCTACAGTCACTGACTATTACTGATTGTATTCCCTTTGAGGCACCACATACAGTGTTAATATGTTTCTTGCCCTAAATCTATTAATAGAAAACGACTCACTGTATTGCTGCACCTGATATACATGTAACACCTATATTCCTTCACAATGTTAGTGTCACAACATGGAGTGTTAAGAATGATTCACTATTCAAATGTTTAGTGACCGTCCAGTGGTGGTCCCTCCACACGAAGTAAAATGGATCAGAAAAACACACATTATATGAGATATGCATATAAAGTTACATGAATTGCATATTGTATGTGAAATATAGTGTAACACATAACAGTTCTTTTTCTCCATAGATACAATCTACCAATCTTCAGTCATCTGTATTTCAGATTCGCTGGGCAATGGAACCAGAACTGAAAAATAAAACTCAATAGCGGTAAGAAAGATTAAAGGAATATTACTACTATTACTTGTACTCCCATTCCTCTTACATTGTACCACTAATTCTATTACTTGAATAAGCTTAAATCAGGTAATAGTGGGATATTAGTACTCATCATTCTTTAAACTGATCATTCAAGTTTCATGACAATAGCTTAATGGGATTTTAGTAATTTCTAATTGGTCAATGGTAGCCATGTTTGGTTCGTCATTAAATCATCATGCGAATCCAATTACAGATTCGCACATATACAGTACTCTGCTCAGAAAGGCAACAAAAATATGTCTTTGGATATACCTAAGCAAATATTTCAGTCATTTAATTGAATAATTACTACAGTGATGAATATGCTTTGCATTTTTGTAGTGTAATTGATGTAATGAGTTGCTTCTCCTTTCCTAAATAATCATGTTAGGAGATGTATCTCATGGTCATGAAATGTTGAAAATGTTGCTACGTTTCAAAAAGGTCAAAATTATTGGCCTGCATCAAGCAACAAGAGCAAATAAGAAGATGAAATCACTGGAATTGGGGTAAAATGTGTCCAACAATTTATGTAAACCTTTGCAGAAGAAAAATCTTGATAGAATGTGAATGGAGACCAGTTACTGAAGTTTCATCAGAAAAATAAAAAAAAAAAAACACTCCCCCCAGACGTATGCACACAATGTGACAAAAATCCCAGAGCATTGGTACGAAACGGTTGTATTGCCATAAGAAAACTACTTATTCATGATTCTAGATTTACCATATGCCAGAGTTATGGCTTAGTAATAAAAGAAAGATGATAAGATATGATGAACCCATCATGCATAGTCAGTGTACAGGACTTTAGAGCCAGGATTATGATCTGGCAATAAATCAGTTTGTCAGTTCTAGACTCAGCAACATAACCATTATTCTTGTTTAAAAACATCCTGTATAGTTCTGCACAATGTTGTTAGAGGATCACAATAGCGCTTCCAGTTATAAGTGCACCTTATAAAAATAATAAAACAACAATAAAAATGGCAAAAACACTATAAAAATGTAGCATAAAGCAGTTCCTCAAGGGTAGACCAGAAATAAAAATAAAGTCGAAGCTTTTGCAAGGAAAAAGTGTGGCAGAAATTAAACGTGATTAAAAAAAAAAAAAAAAAAAAAAAAAAAAATATAAATATATATATATATATATATATATATATATATATATATATATATATATATATTATTTGAACCCAGATCATGATTTTGTGAAAAAATATAATGTTTTCAGATAATTGGAAGGTGATTCGGAAGATTCTGTCATGGTTGTAAACATATTCAGGGATAAAGGTTGAGACTTCTTTTATTCTTTCGTTACATGCGTTACATGGTGTACCCAAATTAAAGGAGCACCTATGTACCTTACACTGTACCTACAATAATGACATTGGTCTTATTTGAAAGGTTATACCATCAATATTCCTTTTTACATATCAAATTATATGAATTATGGATACAGCGGTAAAGAAGATGAGTGAGTAAGTAACTTGCATGAAAGAAAAAGTGTGATTGAGTAAATATACAATTTGTACACATGCAAAATATATTTAGGAAAGGGCAAAAAAAAAAAACACAATTGTGGCAGTATATCTTTTTTGCACTATAATGGTTGAACTTTCTGCAGTTCACATACGTGCCAAGACATGGAGACAGAACTGTACAGATCATGCATTATGTAATGAATATGTCTTTCAGAAGCAGGGTTCAGGACCACTGCCATGTTCACAATAAGAAATTAATTATTTTTTTCTGTAGAACTAACTACTTTTTTAATATCATCTTTTAATGATATTGGATTTTCGTGATCATAGCAGGACATTTGCAGAGAGAATTTAGTGCAAAGACATATTTTCCCTGCAATTTATGGGGAGAGGCTCTGGGGACGATAGAATCCCTTATATAAAGTCGAACTTTTTTTTTTTGCTCTTTTAATGGGGTCTGTCTGTGAAATTCAAGAAATATAAATATACATAATTAGAGTTCACTTCAGCCTTTATACTCACTGTCACTTCGTGCACCTATGATGGGCGTGCGCCCAAATCTATTATCGGCCCTCACTTACTTCATAGGCTCCGGCCATCGACAGTGGGAGAGGACCCGCTGAGGGAGCGTGCAGGAGCGCTGCCTCCGCGTGCTCCATTCTGCCACTCCGGCCACCGCCACCTTTCGCCAGCTGCGTGCCCGCATGCCAGCTGGGCACTGCCTCGGACCTGCATGTGCACTTCATTCCTTTAACCCTTTCCTTCCCCATTTTCCCTAAATAAATGACCCCTTTTTCCTGTAAGACCTCGCCTTGTGTCTGTGCTTTATGGTGCTGCCCGTGCAAAATAGGGTCGAACCTAAAAATTTTACTTTAGAAAATTTAAGTGTACAAGACTTAAAAATTGCTTTAAAATACATTACTTATTTATTATTTTATACTCATGTAAAATGATTGTTTATTTGGTTGTGTATGAGCTTGCAGATTCTAGTTTTCCACTTTTAGCATGATTACTGAAAGTATCTAAAAGCTGAGGCCACATCATTTAAATCTGGTGAAAGTAACGGTGGATTAAAGGAAGTGCGGCTACTCAATCCACAGTACTACATTGGGCCGTGTACACGTGTGTATCAATGTGTTAATTATCTTGTCATTAGTCAAGATCTCTGCCAGTAAATCTTTTGTTGACTTGGCATGCAAGATCTCTGTGGTAACGATACACAACAAAACCACTAGATGGCGACTGCCCTTTGATGATATCAGATTCCATTTAATATATACTGAGTTTTCATTCAGCATGTTCTGAATTTTCATTTATTATATTCCGGGTTTCATTCAATTCTTAGGCTTATGCTCTATCCTGGCTGTCATGTTACATCTGCCTGCTAATCATCAGTTATTTTTCTGACTTGGTTCACATTCTGATAATCCTCTTATCCTGTTCCAGTGTGCCGTCTTCTTCTATCTGCCTCCTTTGATTACAACTCTATCCTGATCACAGTGAGCACCAGTCCTTCCATTGCCTCTAAAGAACGTTTTCTGTTCTCAACCAATCTTCAGCGGAGTCCTTATCCTTACACTCTCATGCAGTTTGTATACTATTTTTGCCTCTTTACAATCAATATAGAAAATATTTTATCTGGTGTCTTGTATTTTAGTCATTTTCTGAGCTATGGGACATTAATAATTGAATAAACGTCATTGTAATATCTAGTAAAGTTGCATTTGCTCTGTAACACATAGGGAGGTTTCCTGCTAAAATATAAGAAACACTTTAAAAATGTTTCCGCACAACTTATTTCTGTCACATGATCAGTGAAGTAGAACTAACAGATTCACAAACATAGCAGCTTTTGTGAGTGAACCAAATGTGATAAAGGTGTTATTGGAGATTGTTGAAGCCAAGAAAAGAACATTCACTCTCTGTTGCTGCTATTGTGCTGTCATAAACTACTGTAGGTAAAATTTTAGAGGTGAAATTGGTAGGGGGAAAACGATTATACTGCATTGTAAATTGAAGGTTTTGTGTTGTTTTTAATGTTTCCCATGACCTTCAACAATATTTGTAATTAACAAGTTTAGTGTAACTAAATAACACATTTCCATTGTTTCAATTTGCTGCATTTGACTCACTATAAAAATACAAGCAAATCATGAATTCACAATTTTTAAAAATACCATAACTAGGATATTATTGACATATTAGCATATTATTTTCATTTTCATGGTGTACTGACAATTATATAATTACATTCATTTAATTGTAATGCAATGTAACCTGTAAACATTAAAAAAAAGTATAACCAAAGATTTTATATATTTTTATTTCTTTATTTTTTTCATGGAAGAAAGATTAGAACGGGAGGGGGGGGGTGGTGGTGGTCATTGACATATCAGACATATATCATTAATATTCTGTAGATCGATAGATATATTATACATCAAAGTTTTATTATCAACATTTATGTGTTTCCATGAGAGTTATGTGACCAATGACTTAAGGCCTAGTTTTTGCCAGAATTACTGTACATCAGCGATTTGTTTGGCACTACATCTGGTTTAATTAAATCAACATACTGCGCAAACATAGTAGTATGACACTTGTTACACAGTGATTGAATTTGAATGAGAAAGACTTCCCCATTTGAAAATATTTAGAACTAATTTCTCACCATAAGGTAATGGTAGTGGTATTTAATTGCCGTTCTATTTATTTATTTATTTATTTTGGCAGGGGTAGTTTTAATTTTTAATTTTTTTTAATGAATTTTAAAAAATGTAGAGATGATCGTTAGCATTGTATTTCTGAAGAGCTCTAAAGTACAAATCAGCAACTAATCATGTATGCATTAAGTGGCATGCTTACATTGAGAAAATGCTTAATTTTTCAATTAGTTTAGGTTACGTAAAAAAGACATGTCCAGTCTACAGTCAACAGACAACATTAATTGTCTGTAATGTTGTGACGCCGTTTATATAAACAGGTCAGTTTTTTTTTTTTTTTTTCCTGAGCCTGAGTTAAGCCTGTGTGATCCTGATATGGAAGACACTTAGTTAGAGAATCTTGAAAAAGCATTGCACATAAGGGAGCGACATACACATGGGAGGGAGCACACTTACAAACATAGGAAAGGAGCACTTATACAGATGGTACCGAAAGAATGGTTTTACCACGACGTCTCACGGCGACAGCATTTGGGTTTATGCATTTGCTGGCTTTTACCGCTGGGTGATGCTATATAACTATAGACTGATTCCTCAGGCCTTAGTTAATTCTCTCAAGGATTAATATCCACATAGTAGCAGATAAAATCAAGTGAAATATTGTAATTAATTGTGATTAATTCAAAATCGCAGTACTACAATTACTGTACAAATTTAGAATTAAAATTTTATAAAAATTTATTAGGATTGAATTTAAGTAAAGTAAAAGTTAACAAAAAATAAAGTGAGCCTTTATATTTTATCATGTGTAATTAGAAAAGCTATGTGTGTAGGGTTTTTTGTGTCATCTTATACTTTGTGTTCTTTAAATTTGTTGTAGATTTATTAACTGAAATAAATGAAACTAAATGACCATAAAAGTACTTCATAATACTGAAAATATTTTAACAAATTACATTTTTACATCTCAGAAGCACTGACCCTGTTGCACTGTACCAATGCCACAAAACCTTATGAAATACAAGTTTCAATTCAATTAACAATGGCCATTGTCTCAAAGTGGCTTTACAAAATAAAAATAAAATTAATGTGTATGAGTGAGAAAAATGTGTCAAAATAATAATGAGATTGTCTCAGATGAGCAAGCCAAGGGTGATGACGGCAAGTAAAACATTAAACAAATTTACAATCACAGTACTAAAATCACAGTACAAACACAGAAAACAGACTCAGGGTGTGCATCAGAAAAAGTGGACGCGCCACAGTTATTGTCAGAATTTGAAAAATCTATATAATAAAACTATATAAACTACGTAGCCTTTATAAGACTCTACTTTTATTAAGTGCACTCACAATGACGACAAAATGTTAAGATTTTGTAAAATAAAAGTAAACAGGGTGCACTATTCTCTATTGTTTTCGGCGAACTTCTGCACTTCAGAAAATGAACCAAAACTCTGTGTATACTTGCCTCACAGACGTGAAAAATATATAATTATAGAAAATAAAATGTCTGCTTTTATATAAACTAATGAAAAACAAATTTTCAAGATGACATGATTATCATCACTACAGCCGAAACCAAAGAAATCACAAATTTATCAACTAATTATTAAAATGGTCAAAGTCAGTCTCCTTGCTGTTTTTCCCAGATGCATTCATAATCAATAGTCTAATAGCCAGTGCGCTCTGGAAATCTTTATGTGTACGGTTGAGTTCTGATTAGACTACGTAGAGGATTAAAGAGGAGGACCACGATGCTGGCTCAGCATCCCGCGTCCAAACCTCATTTAAATTAAATTAACAAATATTATAAGTAAACAAAAATAGCCCACGTTTAGAAAAGCATTTTAATTTTGACTAACAATAACAGTCAAACATCTGGTTTAGGTGTGCCAGCTGCCACTGTTCTTATATGGAGACGCGTACTGTGATGTCATCAAATGCAACAGATAGACGCAGAAAGAAAGAACATGCGCTTTGAAGATTGTGCGTCAATGCTGATTTAAAGACGGGTATATTGGTCATCTTTATCCAATGCATTATTTATGCATTTAAACAATGATTTACATTTCCAAAAATCTTATTTGGGTCATGTTAGCGTGATGATTGCTTATTCAAGTGGATGACATGTGATTGTCATCACAGTTGATTTAAAGTGTGTTGAAATTCGCCAGACTTGAAATGTCTTATGTGAGTTTATATGCATCGAGTGTCAACATGTCATGTTCTAACTTGCATTGTATTTCTGAAGAACTCTAAAGTGCAAATCAGCAACTACTCATTTATGTAAGTGATTTTATGTGCATTAAGTGACATGCTCACATTGAGAAAATGCTTAAATAGTATTTTCAAATTAGTTTAAGTTTACATATGGAAGATATGAATATGTTATATTCAGTCGAACAGTCGTGTTAATTGTCTGTAATGTTGTGACTCTGTTTGTATAAACAGGTTAGGTTCTTTTCCTGAGCCTGAGTTAAGCTGGCTGTGATCCTGAGATGGCGAGCCACCCAGTTAGAGAATCTTGAAAAAGACAATTAGAAGGGAATCCTGCAATTCATCAAGTGATTGAAGCTTTGTCCATTAGCACAGGTGGAATGTATCCATTCCTAGAGGTGTTTCTCACAAAACTACCTCATGCTGATCATTATACGGTTTGATATTTTGCACTCTTGAATATTTGCACTGCAGCATTTTCACTAAAAGAATTTGCACTACACAAAGACACACTTGAACTCAGTGGCACAGCTCAGAGACACAAGCTGAGGCATAAATATTATTTAGTATTGTCATAATATCACAATGCAGGCTCAACACCTCGAGCCCAAACCTCAAAAATTAAATTAACAAATATTGTAAGTAAACAACTATAGCCCATGTTTAGAAAAGCATTTTAATTTAGACTATAAAAAATTGATTTATTGGCACGCATCTATTTTTAGATGTACCAGCTGTCACTTTTTATTTAGAAGTTTTTTAATACAAAGCTTTTAATGCCCACATGACATCAAACATTCCCCATCTTAATATTTTAACTATTTATTTTAACTATTGAAACTATTAACCTATTTATTTTACTATTTTAACTATTACAGTTTCATTTACTTTAAAATAATATTAATAACCAGAACAATAAAACTTTTAAAATATTATTGATTAAATGTGAGATGAAAAAACTGTTGTTCTAAAAAAAATTTACAGATGAGGAATCTCACAGAGAAACTCCCAGGTGGGAAGACAAGAAAACCTTTAAAACAAACACCAACAGCCTCTACCAAAGAGTCTGGAATGCAGGGAACGCAGCCACGATATATAATACCATCCCCATATTATACTAAAGATTGCCTGTTAGAAATACCCAAAATAAAATACATCTGCTGTTTTAACCACAGCAGAGACATCACAACCAGAGGTAGTTTTAAGAAATTCTTTCCGAAATGAGGGTGCGTTGGGCGGGCTTTGCAGAGTGCCGGGGAATTTACAGCTCAAATATCCGAAAACACTTGGCCAATATTTTAAGTATATGCTATCTTTAATAACCAATGAAGGCTTTGAGCTATACACACATGCATTTTCACTGATAAAACTCTTAAAACTACACTTTGTGATGCAATAACAGTAATATTTCAAACATTTTGCAGGCTGTCATTTGGAGAAACCAGAGAATAAAGAACAAACCAGTTGTTGTGTCAAAATAACCCAACCAGATCTTTATTTGTAAATGGCTCACTAAGTACACAAAATAACCCAGAATTTTGACACAGCATAAACAAACCAACAATGTATTTACAAAAATATTTTTAGATTGTACTTTTTATTGTATTGTTATTTTAATGTTCTATTTTTCCAGTGTAGGGTTTCAACTCTGGATTAGAGGTGAATCGAATCTTTAAGGATTCGGGTTAATGTTAATGTTAATTAAAATTTATAGAGTACACTTTATCGACTACCCGTCCAGCGTTTAGCACAATTTAGTGTATCTTACCAGTTCTGCTTATCACGTGGCCACCGATGACAACACAAAATCTAGTATTTAACATTTATGAGCAAGATAACGTAAGATCTGGGCAAATGTTTAAACGTTAAAAGACATGACCAAGACAAGAGTTCTTTATAAAGAAGCAAGAATTTATTAAACTAATCTACTAATCTACATGAAACTACGCTATTTAATCATTCACACACACATACACTTTAGAGGGTGAAAGTTAATGGAGTTCTTCCAATATGATTTACTGGAACTGAGAAGGTCACGAGCAGATTCTTCAGTTTAATCTTACGGTTTAGTTATGAATCGCGCACCACTTTCAGCAAGGTATGAAGCTTTGTTTGTTCTACTTGTGTTATGTGACGGTTGTTCTCGTTGGTTCGCCTTCATTGAAGGGAATCTTGGCGTTGCTGATTGGTCGGTGCTCTGGGTTGAGGTGATATCTTTCGGGAAAGCCCTTGGCGGCGTGTTGGTTGCCTGGTTACCGATGAGGCCGCTGTGAGACTTCTTCTGCGGGCATCTTTGTTGCATGAAGGCGACGTTCATGAGGCATCGGAATTCAAGCACACACATATATAATTTTATATTTGCCCTACCGGCATACTTTAACTGATTAACATAGTACGAGTCCCTAAAGCTTTGTATTTCTCTATTCTGGGGCCCAGAGGAAACGCATTCCGGGGGGTCAGCAACTGCCAGGGGGTTATGAAACTACCCTATTCAAGGCACTTGTGCTGCTCTACACCGTTTTGAGTGGAGATGTGAGATGCTTTTCTCTGGTGCAAGGAAGTTGTTTTTGCACATCTGCACCATCTGAGTTGGGAAAGAGTAACCGGTTCTTTCCTTATTTGCTGATGTCGTGTACCGTTTCTTTCCTCTTTCAGCGGCCCCCTTTAGGGGGCCTGCCAGTTCCTATACCAGTTATTTCTAAATTGAAAGTTTAATGTCTTTAAACGTAATTTTAAAGAAAACTAATAACAATAAACAGAATAGACTATGTAACAGTTCATTCTTTGTACAAATAAAATTGTCATCTAGTGAACTTGATCGTCTGTGTAAACATTTAACATCATTTGACATTTAATGTCAATAGCTCTTTTTCAGATTTTTCATGTTTGTTGTATAAAGTACTTAGATGTGGAAATTACCATCACTGTAGTATTTCTTTGATACAACATATTGTTATGACTTTTTTATATTTTAAAACTGCGGCGAATTAAAATGTCACTTTGCGCCACCTGGCGGTCATTTCACAAATGATTTTGAAATGCGACTGATTTATTTTGGCCGCTGTCATTTTATCACGGCGGTAAGCACGACGGTAATAGGTAGTCTCGCTGACTATCTACTACCTACCTAACATTAAATAAAACAGCTGAACTAACCGCAACATGTTTCCTCAGGTTAGAAGAAGAGTTTTTATATACTGAAGTGTCTGTCTAGTTTGGCAGTCAGAGAAGATACCGCAGTATAAAGCTCATCTTTTGCACTGTGCGTAAGCAAAACATGCTTCGTATATCGTCCAGGGGTGTTCATATTTTCTGTTGTAGCATTCTGTTGAAGACAGATGCATCTGCTAATTTTTCATTCCCTGTCTATCATGGATGATATATTTTTTTCCAGGCTATGCAGCAAGTTTGTATGTGGTCATGTTACATGTGGTTACTGTTACTGCAGCTGATTGGTCAAATTAAGTCATGTTTGACCATCTGTTGCCACATATGATTGGTAAAACAGTGTTGTCAGGGATCACCCCTAGAGGGCGCCAAAGCGCCCACAGACTCCATTTTGTGTTTTGTTTTCATTTGTAGTTTTGGTGGACTCCATGTCCCAGAATGCACCTCAGTCAGTTTGTTCGGTTTGGGTTACTGTTTGTTTTGGTATGTTGTTTGACTCTGTGTTCTCCCTGGCTCAGTGTTCTCCTTGTTCTGTGTTCTCCTGGCTCTGTGTTCTTCCTGGCTCTGTGTTCTTCCTGGCTCTGTGTTCTCCCTGGCTCTGTGTTCTCCCTTGTTCTGTGTTCTCCCTTGTTCGGTGTTCTTCCTAGCTCCATGTTCTCCTGGCTCCGTGTTCTCCTGTCCTTTGTCTGTCTCCTAGCCCGTTTGTCTCTGTCTGTTGGTAATGTCTAGTCTGGTTAGTCTGTCATGTTTAGTTTATCCTGGTTTAAATTCATGTTCTGTTCCGTTTGTTCCCTGTTTTGTCTTCAATAAACCCTTTTGATCACCTTCACCTCTGCTATTATGCCATTCCTTCATCCGGCAGGCAGTAACCGTTACAGAATGCAAGACCAAAAAAGTAATATAGCAGAGGAGCCTCCCCTGGGAAATTTTTTTGGGGGGGGGGGGGCTATGACCGTGACGCCAGGGCAAGCGACATTCGTGGGAAGTCGGCTTGCCCTCCGGCGGAACTACTTGGAGCAGGCTGGAGCGAGTGAAGTAACTGCCGGCGGAGCGCCTCGGAAGGAGTCTGTGTGTCCTCAAAAGGAGGAGAGCGAGGAGCAACAACAGCAGAGGCTAGTGCTCCAAAAGCTGGCAGGTGAACTCATCGAACAGATCAATGTGTGCAGGTCTGCGAATGATCAAGAACGGATGCAAGCCCTGCTGGAGATGGGCGCACTGCTCCAGAACCAGCT
>JAAGKR010014013.1:0-12604 GCA_011419295.1 Clarias macrocephalus
GAGAGAGAGACAGAGAGAGATACAGAGAGAGAGAGAGAGAGAGAGACAGAGAGAGATACAGAGAGAGAGAGAGAGAGAGAGAGACAGAGAGAGAGAGAAAGAGAGACAGAGAGAGATACAGAGAGAGAGAGAGAGAGAGAGAGAGAGAGAGAGAGACAGAGAGAGATACAGAGAGAGAGAGAGAGACAGAGAGAGAAAGAGAGACAGAGAGACAGAGAGAGAGAGAGACAGAGAGAGAGAGAGAGAGAGATACAGAGAGAGAGAGAGAGAGACAGAGAGAGAGACAGAGAGAGAGAGAGAGAGAGAGAGACAGAGAGACAGAGAGAGATACAGAGAGAGAGAGAGAGAGAGACAGAGAGAGATACAGAGAGAGAGAGAGAGACAGAGAGAGAAAGAGAGACAGAGAGACAGAGAGAGAGAGAGACAGAGAGAGAGAGAGAGAGACAGAGAGACAGAGAGAGAGAGAGACAGAGAGAGAGAGAGAGAGACAGAGAGAGAGAGAACCAGAGAGACTCTATATGTGGTGGTGATGTAACTTATAGAACTCCAGCTAGATGCTGAGTGGTACTGAGAGGAAACGTATTGAGAAGAAAGAGCTTTTAAGAAAGTACAGATCTCTCCCTGTGGCCAGAACAGACATGAGGTGCCAATTCATTTAGTTCAACCATCATGGGGTGCCAAGATTTTCATTCAAGATATTTTTGCGCCTTCTTTTTCACGTCCAATTTGTAATTTTGTTCATGCAATCATGTTCTCTCACTATTGCTCTGTGATCACCAGGGGCTGCAGAATCACACTGATTGCCACATAAACTTGAATCCACGAACACACTCCAATAATCTCACTCACTCAAACACATATACCATCATCTATACCATTTCATCCTGTATACAGGGTAGCAGGAGACTTGAGGCACGAGCCAGAGTACGGCCTGGACGAGTGCTGATCCATCACAGGGCACACACACATACACACACTTACACACTCCGGGCAAAATGTGTATGGACTGTGAGGAAACCCACCAAGCACTGGGAGAACTGGGAGGTTTCTGGGAGAAACCAGCACAATATCATCACTTTTTTTGAAAAAAAAAAGTACAATATAACAGTGTGCAGTGTGTAAGTGTGTTTCTTAAACCTGCAGTTACTATAACAGAACACACACGTTACCTGGCTCCTTCTTTGTGCTGTAAGACTTGTATCTCTTTAAGCGTGCAACACACGTTTCCATCAGAAAGTCCTTCCAATCATCAGCAGGTTTTCGCTCAGGATTCCACTCCTCTGTAAAACTCTTCGCTCGCTCATCTACTGCAGTCCAGGTTCCAGTGTTCAGATCCAGACTGATGAAGTCCGTTCCATTATATATGGACTTATCATATCCTCTAGTGACGCCGTTATCATCAATCACACAGCCGTACACCCTCTGTAGTGTATCACCTCCTGTAGTAACACACACACACACACACACACACACACACACACACACACACACACACACACACACACACACACACACACTTATGATCTGATAGATAAAACAGACTTACAGCATTTCTGTGTCAGTTGAGATCAGAGTATAATATGAGAGAATAGTTTTTTTGTAGTACCGACACCCGGGAAGTGTCAGTCATGTGACTCTCATAAGAGAGGAATCTCATAAGAGTCTCTGTGTGGCTTCTGTGTGGATACCTAATGTGTGTACAGAGTACAGCCAGTGTGTGTGTTAGTGATAAAAGCTCTGATTGTGTTTCACTTTACCTTGATTAAATCTGTTTAAAGCTTGAAGTTTGCTCCTAAGCCAGTCCTGTTGAACCTCCACATCCTGTGTCTGTTTCTCCCAGTAAGATGAATCAGTCTCGACCTCCTTGATCCACTCCGTCTTTGGAATCATTTTTTCTGTGCTGCTGTCGTAGTGCATAAACTCCTCTCCATCCAGCAGCCCAACAGAAGTGAACTGGCTTCCCAGTGTGACGACAGTCCAGTTGTACTCCAGAGTGTGTGTGACTGTAAAAGTCAAACATTTTATAAATGAATTAAACTGAATTATACAGAATACACTAACAATTAAAAACTGATTGAACAAAGCCAACCAACACACACACACACACACACACACACACACACACACACACACACACACACACACACACACTTATGATCTGATAGATAAAACAGACTTACAGCATTTCTGTGTCAGTTGAGATCAGAGTATAATATGAGAGAATAAATGACCAGGAGAATAATCTAACAGATTAAACCCTCTCAGCACTGATGCACAAAGTGAACACTAAAGTTTCATGTTTTTTCGTAGTACCGACACCCGGGAAGTGTCAGTCATGTGACTCTCATAAGAGAGGAATCTCATAAGAGTCTCTGTGTGGCTTCTGTGTGGACACCTAATGTGTGTACAGAGTACAGCCAGTGTGTGTGTGTGTTAGTGATAAAAGCTCTGATTGTGTTTCACTTTACCTTGATTAAAGCTGTTTAAAGCTTGAAGTTTGCTCCTAAGCCAGTCCTGTTGAACCTCCACATCCTGTGTCTGTTTCTCCCAGTAAGATGAATCAGTCTCGACCTCCTTGATCCACTCCGTCTTTGGAATCATTTTTTCTGTGTTGCTGTCGTAGTGCATAAACTCCTCTCCATCCAGCAGCCCAACAGAAGTGAACTGGCTTCCCAGTGTGACGACAGTCCAGTTGTACTCCAGAGTGTGTGTGACTGTAAAAGTCAAACATTTTATAAATGAATTAAACTGAATTATACAGAATACACTAACAATTAAAAACTGATTGAACAAAGCCAACCAACACACACACACACACACACACACACACACACACACACACACACACACACACACACACACACACACACACACACACACACACACACAATAACTCTAAATCTTTTTAAATGATTATTTGCAAATCAGTTAGATTGTTGCTTATGACTTACTGATAAACTTAATGATCAATTTAAATTAAATTAAATCTATGTGCATAAACGTAAATGTACGAGCCGGAATCAGATGAGAACCACATCTGCATGTTTTTTTTTTGTTTGTTTGTTTTTAGCTCTCTAACAGTAAACATGAACAAAGGGATTTATGCACTTCATGTCCAGCAGGTGGTGCTGTGACAATGACCCAAAAGGAACAGACAAGAGTGTTTAATATCTCCTCACTAAACATACACATGAACTACTGGCCACACCTGTGGTAAAAGTCGTGTCACGGTATAAAATTAATAAATGAATTAAATACTTGGATAAATATTATGCCTTATAGCATTACAGTCTTAGTAGCTATAACCTTATAACTTGTATTAATTATTATTAATATCATTATTAAAATAAGCAGGACTGATTCTGTCTACTTGAACCGGAACAAAAAGTGAACATTTAATATTCAGAACAATATTATGTGTATTCATTTACAACATAAGAACAAGTCAGACATCTTTCTAAATCACTGACCGATCAGAGGATTAGAACAGAAGAGATGAAACTCATTAAATACATACAGTACAGCAGACAGATGTTAGACAGATGCAAGGCCAACTGCAGTACCCCAGCTTATCTACACTGAACTGACCGAAGCCAAGTGCTGTCGTCAAGAACACACATCCTGTTATAATCTGATCTCCTCTGCGCTGTTATAGCAGGAATGTACTCATGTCCTGTGTCTGTGTCTGTGTCTCGTCCCCGTTGTTTAATCTGCTGCATACCAGTGGTTTTTATCTCCGGTTCTGGAGTTCAGCCAGCCCATGTTAGTGTTCAGTCTGATTCTAATGAAGTTTCTATGAAAAGAATATAACAGAATCCTAAATTTCCAGGGCAGTTTTTCTCATAGCTATCATCACAAGTATATCTGTGGGAATCTGTGGGCAGTTTTTCTCATAGCTATCATCACAAGTATATCTGTGGGAATCTGTGGGAAACACTGAAGTCCTGTCAGGGTCGGAACCAGAGAGGTCCAAAGCTGACACCTCTGACCCACTCAGCTTTAGCTCCTTTCACCACACTTACAATTTCTCACGGTTTCATATTCAAAATAATGGACTGTGGAAGACACGAGGAAAATCACTGAGCTCCATTTTCTTTCTGACGAGGCAGCTACTGTATAAACAGATTTTAATTGATAGTCCCCCGATCCTGCATCCTGCAATTGTGGCCAGAGAGCACCGTCATGATGCCCCGCCCACTTTTCCCACTCAGAGTGAAGAGAAATAATATCCGCGTTATCCGGTTAACATTAACACACATTCACAGCATCAATCAGACACAAAGGAGGAGATAATAATAGTGCTGTACAGATCAACAGTCTAATTTAAAAAATCTACATTTAAATGGATTTACAGACAGCAGCAAAGTTACACACCAGTGTGAGTGAGGGGAGTAAAACTAAAGCGGCTCCCAGGTAGCAGCCAGCTCTGGTCGTTCACGTCAAAGAGGCACGTCTAAGAGCCATATTGTTCGCCACCGACACGTCACTATATTAGTCTGAAAGAAAAGTGTGTATTGTCATAGAACCCGTCGTATTTCAGTTTAACGTTCCTCTCCATAACCCCCAGATATAGTCATGATCTCTTTGAAGGGATTATTTCTGTTGCTCTTTGTCTTAATGTATTCATTTCCAAACTATATTTCCATTCGCCAACTTGAATAAGGTGACTAATAAGACAAACTGTCCCCACCATGTGCTACCCTCCAACATGATGACAACAATTAGAGGAAAGGCATATAAGAACTGGAGAATGTTGAGGTTACTTCCACTCTTGATCGGATGCAGAGTTCCTCATAATGCACCAGCGTGACAAATCCTGTGTGAGCTGAAGGACATTGTTGAACTCATCGTCCTCTCTCACGCTGCAGACCCTATTGCCGACTTTGACGTCAAGATATCTGAACACAGGGCAGCACTCCAAGAAAATTCCCCCCCATGAAAGGATTTTCCCGAAGCATCATTACTCTGAACGTTCTCCACAGTTGACATGTCAGGTTGGGCCAATAGTAGAGATTTGAAGCAAAACACAACTTCCTAAAAAAGAGCAGTCTGTCACAGAAACTGGTAAAAAAAAAAAGAAAAAAAAAAGCATAGAGTATTCATTAGCTCAAAGGCCAGAATATCAGACTGCACACAGACTGCACTTCTCTCAACTTGCAAAGCACATTTTGGAAGTTCTAGATGCTTCAACACTTATCACTGATATCACCAATCGAGATGCTGTTCTGGCAATGAAACAGAAGCATCCACACATTGACATTGTGAACCTTGCAAAAAAAAAAAATAAAAAAAAAAGTAGCTTTAACTACAGGATTGGAATGATAGTAATGCCTGGGTCTCAGTCAGGCCTTCCAGAGTTTTGTGAAATGGTCATCGCAGTAAAGAAGACTGTACGGAACCAATAGATCCATTGTCTGTTCATTTAGATGACACAGAGTTCTCCTTACACTCTAGCTCAAGTTCCACAAGAACTGAAACAAGACCGAGGGGGTTTCTTATACAGTACCACATTCCTGACGTTCCTCTGGAGTGAGTGACAGAGACACTACACATAAAAACTCTGATATTTACAGAAGTATCCGTAAGTAGTTACACGCACGCGGGTGCAACTGGGGCTCTGAGCAACGCAGTGCAGAGCTTCACACTCTGCGGCTCCAGCAGCACCCAGGGCAGGGTGAGCTACAGAAGAGAGGAAGATCAACAGGTGAAAAGGACAAATAATAGGATGAAAACAACACTGTCTACCTCCATCGTCCACACCGGACAGCGTGCGGCCTGGTCCAGCAGAGAGCCCGCGAGCGAAGTTCATATTAATACGTTAACTATAGTCCCATAATATCACAGTATCTCCTGGTAATCTGTCTGTGGATCATTTTAAATGCATATAATAGGATACAGATACATGATTCTTTCATGTTAACTTACAACAAAGTTAGCATCGAATGCTCCTTGTGTCTGCTGACTTTTTAAAGATAATTTGCCGGTTCAAAACACAAAAAAGTGATGAACTCAAGTGTTGTACTTATGGATCTTTAAGAGTCACAGGTACTTTACTATGCATTATTTGATGTATAACATTTCTGCTTTTACTCCAATACATCTCAGAGACACTTATGGAAATGAGATGCTGATGATCCACATAAGCTCCACACACGGTGTCAGGTCACCTGTGCTTACTGGGACAAAACGTGGATGCTGGAAGAATTTAATTTCTGCAAGCGTTTGGACAAGCAGTTTGGAGGAGAAAGGCTGAGACCTCTGACAGCAGCACAAGCGTAAACAGTTTTTAAATTCTGATCATTTGTTTCAGTCATGCAAAGTTTCAGTCATTTAACTTAAATTTGGTGTGTTTTTTTGTACCCATAGAGAGCATTGTGTGGTTTTACATGCAGGCATCGGACACTGTTTTGTCAAATAGAACAACATCTCTAGAAATGTCTTGTATTAGGGTTTTCAGAATGATGAACCTAAATCAGAACATTACAGGTGCAATATGACTAAGTTCTTCTGCAGGGGGGAAGAAGATTAGACTATCTTTAGCCACCACAGGAAACTGGGATCGTCATTGAAGGCGTGGAAGTCCTTGATAAGTTTCTATCTGTCACAGTTTCATGTACCATGCTGTTTGGCCTCATATTTAGAAGAATTCAGGCAAAAGAAAATGTCACATAGAGTGTGCAGTCTCAGTGTCAAACTTTATACTTTGGATTAAATATTCTATACTTTAGACTGATACATTTTGTATCTTATTTCAAAGTGATGGTGCATCAGAGTAAGAAGAGACGTGGTTGAAGTGAAGCACCCATCATGCCTAGAGCCGGCCTGTGGGGGCACTGTAATGATCTGGGCATGGCACAGGCATATGGTGCCTTTTTCCTGATAATGTTCCACTACTGACTCTTGTGAATCCCAGAAAACTGTGAGCATGGATGAATTTTCCAGCTGTTGGTTGACTTTTGAACTTTTTCTCGGTCGGCGATTGAGGATGTTTTCGTTCAGACTCGTAGTGATGAATCCGTGTCTCGTTACCAGTAACAATTCTCTTTAAGAAACTTTCACCTTCCTTAGAGTGTCTGTCTAATTTTTTATTTGCAGATATTCAAAATCTTTTGTTTATGCTCTTTCGTGAGTTGTTCTGGCACCATGCACGCTCTCAAACCATCAAAACATTCATCGATGCACGCTGCTTTACTTTCATGCAAATCAAAAGTTTAGCATCCACTTCTGCTCGCACTGCAGTTACAAATGAAAGTGTGTAACACAATCACACCTGTACAGCAGTGAGTGTGGTGACAGGAGACTTAAACAGAAAGAGTTGATAAGACAGTGCCGACAACAGAGGTTTTAATATAACCAGAGTGTGGATAATATTTGACTTATCCTTGTATGCAGAGATACTTAATTACATTATTTTGGCAGACGACTTATTTTGTGTTTTCAAGCTTTACAGGTTTTTTTTTTATTTTTTTTATCCAAACTGCTCAGTAAGTAATATTAAGTAAGTAATATTTTGGAATCATCAAGTATGAATTTGTAAATAAAATCTTTGAATCAATAGCTGTAAAAAAAAAAAAAAAGAATAAAAACCTTTCAAAAAGGGGGGCATTAGTTAGTATTGTATATTCAGGTCCTTCTCTCTCCGATTCCTTCTCTGGAATCGGTCCTTCTCCACAATCTTCCTCAGGGTCCGGTCACCTCTTCTCGTTGTGCAGCGTTTTCTGCCACACTTTTTCCTTCCCACTGAGGTGTCAATGATGGCCTTCTGGACAGCAGTCAGGTCGGCAGTCTTACCCATGATTGCGGTTTTGAGTAATGAACCAGGCTGGGAGGTTTTAAAAGCCTCAGGAATCTTTTGCAGGTGTTTAGAGTTAATTAGTTGATTCAGATGATTAGGTTAATAGCTCGTTTAGAGAACCTTTTCATGATATGCTAATTTTTTGAGATGGGAATTTTGGGTTTTCATGAGCTGTAGGCCAAAATCATCAATATTAAAACAATAAAAGCCTTGAACTACTTCAGTTGTGTGTAATGAATCTAAAATATATGAAATTCTAATGTTTATCAGTACATAGATAATAAGAAAATAATGAACTTTATCAGAATATGCTAATTTTTTGAGAAGGACCAGTATACTCACTCCATCGTCTATACCACTTCATCCTATATTCAGTGTCACAGGGGGGACTGGAGCCTATCCCAGAAGACTTACAGCACACAGTCATACACTCATTCACACACTATGGGCAAGTTAGGAACACAAATTAGCCTAATCTGCAGGTCTTTGGACTGTGGGAGGAAACCAGAGTACCAGGAGGAAACCCAGCAAGCACGGGGAGGACATGCAAACTCCATGCACACAGAGACGGGAATCGAACCTGGACTCTGGAGGTGCAAGGCGCGAGTGCTAACCACTGCACCACCTCAGTGCCGCCTTTAGTAAAACCAAAATTCATTAATTTTAATAGTTTTTTTATATAGATTACACATGTGAAACCAGTTGTTACTAAAAATCCAGGCCATTATTACTACTAACTATATACTAACTATATAAAGGCCTGGATTATTAAGTGAAAGGTTGTAGTTAGTAGCAGTAATAGACTGGATTCTACTATAGTTGGTTTTGCATGTTTAACTTCTATAGAAAAAGGATTGAATTCTGGTGATTTAACTATTGCATACTCATGGAGCTCATAATAGACTGTTGTATCAAAGTGCAACTGGCTTCATACATAACTGTACTATTAATATAATGTGTTTTTAAAAACTGACTCTTATGTAACAAATCAGCTAGAATAATGTTTTATTGGAACAATACGTGTATATGTGTAATAATTTATATGTAATAATTCAAATGTATATTAAATGGTCATTAATCAATTAAACAAACGCCGTCATGATGTAATGTTTAGACGGTGCCTTGGTGTCTTCATCACTATAACGTGCCGAGTGAAAGATTCAGCTCGAGCAGATACAGAGAGAGAGAGAGAGAGAGAGAGGATGCAAAGATTTATCCCGTAAGAATAATGAGAGAGAATCTCGACAAAGTTTCTGAACTCACCATCTGATGACACGTGAACAGAAAACGTGATAAAAAGCAGAACTTTTATTACAGCACTGCGGTCCTCCATCTTCCAGTACAAACGAGTATCCCAAGATTTAGGTTCAACACCCAGATCTCAGTCTGAGGAATTTAGTGATGGGGGCTCCGGCTCTTTTAAATGATTCGGCTCTTTTGACTCGGCTCCCTGAGATTCCCTCACGGGTGGCTATGATTCCCTCAGTATCACTCGGAGCTTCTGTTTTAGCCAGAAATTCTCAATGGTTTGTGTTTGTGTTTTCACAAAAGGCTTATTTTTATGTTTTATATATATACGGTTAGTGTTTAATATTTTAATCAAACCTTTAAATTCACTACTGACCACTATACTCTTCTTTCACATCATAGCCTAGTCTGTCCTCGCATGTGATTGGCCGCATGCTGTGCCCATCAGAATGAAGTCCCGCCCCTGCCTGCCGCGGCTGCGGTTTCGTCTTTCCCCTGTCGGGATTCGGCTCTTCTCGATCACTACAAAGAATCGGCTCTAAATCGCCCCCCTGACACGGATTTCCACACATTTTGCAATCGCTATTATCTTGACGTTTCCATTCAAACACGTTAGCGAAGGTTTTTCGGTTTCAAAATAACAGTCACAGGATGAAATCAATTCCCATAACATCAGCAACAGCCACCATGATGAAAACACTTTGTTGAATTTATATCGCTTAAATATTTTGCTGCTCTGTCTTGTCTGTTGCGTTGCTACGTGTTTATTTACTTCCTCGCGTATAAACGCACTCATATGCGAATCATATAACATCAAATCAAACACCACGTTATCAAACGTAACGGTTCTGTCACGCGCCCCACAGCACATGATCATGTCCTGCCAATGATGCTCCCCTGCCCCAACCCAACACTGGCTGGAGTGAAGAACTCAGACTTACAGAAACTTGCTATTATTTCTGCAGCTGAAAATATTTTAATCTGGGATGAAGAAAGCAGAAGTGAACTCCCCCCTCTGTGCAACATCGAAGTACTTCATAACTGCTACTGAAAGAATCATGTAAAACCCTGTGAGTGCAGCAGACTTATATCCATTAATCATTTTTACTTATGCATATTTGGTTGTCATATTCATTTGTATGCACCACCCGTGTCCTGTGTTCATGCTGTTGAATGCATTTGGAGCTGGGACACAGAAGGGGGCATTTCATATCAAGCAGCTCTGCCACGAAATGCCCCCTCCGGTCAGGTTAGAACCTGGTTACAGACACCAAACCTGCACTACGTAGTGATGCTTGTGCTGTGTCTATGCTACTGAATTTATTTAAAAATGCCTTTAAACACAAATTTAAACAAACACACTTTTAAAGTTGAACAAAAACCCTTTAAAGTTAACAACCACCACTTTAAATGGCTTTAAACTGTTTAGACAGTTCATTAAATGTATTTAAAATGTAACTAACAAACAGCTCTTTAAATGTTAAAACCTATTTTTAAACAATAATACCAAGGAATAGTGACCGCTTTATAATAAATAAAAAGAAGTAAGCATAGCATGTCCAAAAAATAACCCAAACCATAAAAAAGGAAACCATTATTTTAACTGTGAATTTTATTCCAGTCAGTAGTTTACATGCTGTGCACAAGGATTCCTTTTCAACCCGCAGGACATTGAGCACAGCTATTGTGAAAGGGACATGACATGCAACAGGGGTTACGCAAACCAGGGCTGGAACCATGGTAACAACCAACTACATCACCTTACCCCCACCTCCAACCCCCTCAAAAAGGAATGTTTAATTCACTCTTACCCACTGTGTGCCTTCATCACCACTACCACAATAGAAGCACAAGTTGCTGAGATATTCCATAAACACACACAAAAAAATACATTCTATATACTATTTACACATAATATTTTGAAAGATATATTATTTCCACTGTGAGTTCTTTTTACTTAATGTCTAACAATTTAAACAGAAAAGAATTGTCAGATTACCAAAAAAAAAAAAAAAAAAAAGATACACACCTGATTTCTGGACGAGGGTGGTGGCTATATCAAGCCTGCAGTGTTTTTCCTAGGAATATAGAATGATTTAGCAAAACACTTACTCACTGTGGAGACTATCAAAGGTTTTGCTGTATTTAAATACAATACTCACTACCATAAATATGAGAAATCTAACCTGCATATTATCCAATTATCAGAGTGTGTTTTTACGTGCATGATTTACTATTTCTGTATATATATGAATTGACCTTTTACAAAACATTCAATATTAATGCATTTATCTAGTAATTAGAATCTATAGAGAATATTTTGTTTAATCTACTCTGATGCATTTCAAATGATAAAGTTTAATTCACAGATGACATTGTTACATCTCAGAATCCAGTGATTGCTGTGATTGATAATCCTCACAACACCATCATATGACATTGGGTCCATCTAAAAAAATAATAATAATAATTATTATTTTGCCCTCATTAAAAAAGTAGTACGCTTCCAATCATGTCACATTTAGTACCCTGATTATGGATAATTTGTGATTCCATATTACCCTCATGGCAAAGAAGTCGATCAATGCTGCACCGTGCTGTTTTTTCTTATTGTTCTCCCGCACAAGTTCTGTCAGGTATGCATTGAATTGTATTCTTCTTCTTCTTTGGAATCTGGAATGTCATTGATAAACACAATTGTTCCTAACAATTCATAAATTATAGAGAACTGAAACATACTTCGATAATACCTCACTCTCCAGTTTCATCGAAGTATTATACGGTGCTGTATATTATTAGAGTCCTAACGCAAGGGGTTAGAGGGGGTCAATGAAATAGGAGTTTGTGAGAGTGCTTGTGATATGCACTTCCCTTTTGAAGATGGTGTGGGATTATTAATTAAGGAACTAAAAGGCAGGGACGGTTCTGGGGGGGGGGGGGGGGGGTTGGGGTATGGGGTGGCACTTCCCAAAATATGAATGGCCCCCCACTATCATTTGGCCAATGTACTGTCAGCCTGACAATGCCAAACGTCAATGAATCAGAGTAGCGCCAATGCCTTGTACTCTCAGAGCGCTGTCAACCACTCATTGGCTTAGAGCGCTGTAAACAACTCATTGGCTTAGAGCACTGTAAACAACTCATTGGCTTAGAGCGCTGTGAACAACTCATTGGCTTAGAGCGCTGTGAACAACTCATTGGCTTAGAGCGCGGTCAACCACTCATTGGCTTAGAGCGCGGTCAACACACTCATTGGCTTAGAGTGCTGTAAACAACTCATTGGCTTAGAGAGCTGTAAACAACTCATTGGCTTAGAGCGCGGTCAACCACTCATTGGCTTAGAGCGCGGTCAACCACTCATTGGCTTAGAGCGCGGTCAACCACTCATTGGCTTAGAGAGCTGTAAACAACTCATTGGCTTAGAGCGCGGTCAACCACTCATTGGCTTAGAGCGCGGTCAACCACTCATTGGTTTAGAGCGCTGTAAACAACTCATTGGCTTAGAGCGCGGTCAACCACTCATTGGCTTAGAGCGCGGTCAACCACTCATTGGCTTAGAGC